>JAMXBB010000007.1:97791624-97953808 GCA_024138015.1 Lumnitzera littorea
ACTAAGAAAAAGTTGAAATTAATATTTTATAACTTTTTAAATTAAAATAATAAATTTTATGGTATTTTTAAATCACATTTCAAATTGCAAGTTATAACATCCAAAACGGACTTTGCTATGAGAAAATATGTTCGAAAACGATAAAAATGGACTATAAGTTCATAATGATCCGAGTTAAAACGAAAAAATTATACGCGATTCGATAAAAAGCTCGAATCAACAATTTTGTATAACTAAGTGAAGTAAATATTATAAATTACGATACTAGTTTACCTTTAAATTCCCAAACTTACAATTTTCTATATTCTTTATTCTTAGATGATCTTGACCTTAACCTTGAGTTGCCATTGGATTATTACGACCCCTAGGTCGATTATGGTTGAATGAGTTCTTGTTAATGATCCCATACTTGTTTGTATTTGTAATTAGCAAAAATAAATTATGATTAACAATTGAATGTTGTATGGGGTTGGGTTATGCTTGTGTATGATAACTGTTTGTTAATGGTTAATTTACTTTAAAGTACGATAACGTATTGATTGTTGCATAATAGATTCGTTAGGAATTGATTGTTTGTGACCTTATTGATCACTAAATAATAAGACTTAATTTTACTTGACTTAAAAAAGTTAACTTGAAACATGCATAATTATACACCGCATAACTAATTCCGGCCATCGCATTACACAGAGGTAACAAGAGGCCATACGTGAGTTGATTATTGGTTTATTATAGATTTCGTATGGTGCACACGTGTAATATAACTTTACCCTAGCCCGTGGGATCACTAAGCGTTGGAGGCACCAACCGCTTAACTAAGGGTCGAGTCTAGAGATCTCCATTTAGGGGTGAGTGAGAGCTGCGTGAACTTATTTATAATTATATGTAGAACTCATTTTGATAAAACAGAGAATGGATATATCATTATATTTTAAATACGAAACGTGGGGTTTTGTTATGAGATAAGTTCTAATATGATACCCGGATTTGACTGTGCCAATGTATCTCCAACCATGACTTTGAAGGGCGTTAAATTTGAGTTGCAAGCAATACCTAGTCACCTGTATGTATTTGTTTGACATACTGATTGATATGCATTCATTTGATTGAACTTAATTGATGTATAACTTAATTATTGTATGGTTGAGGAGATTATCTTACTGTGCTAATTAGCTTATATTCTTGTTCGTGGAGTCGGGCCGTCGTATGCCTGAGATTAGTTGTATATCATAGGGTTGATGTGGGAGTAAGACGAGACCGGAGTGTACTCATGATAGTGTATTTAGATTATGAATCTTACTATGTAATGAAATGATAACAGTTTGAGTTAAGAAGTATTGTAGACTTCTTATCTGTAAATTTCTATATAAATAGATCGTGTTTTATATTTCTTTAATTTGTTATTACTATCATGAACTGATGTTACTTACATTTGCGTAACTCTTGGTTGTCTGTAACTGTAGTTGTAGTTGTAGCTATAGTCGTAGTTGTAGCTATAGTCATTGCCTTATGTTTCACATAAATGGTTATCTATTGTAAGGGAATTGAATCTACAGTCCTTTATACGGTATACGATGACTGCTACAACTAGTCTCCTCAGATCGTAACAAGTAATACATGCTTTAGCCTTCAAGTACTTATAACATAGTACTCTACTTACTTAGATTCACTACTGCTCTTTTGATTCCAAAGCATTGGTTCCTCCTTCTTCAACAATCTTTATATTACAAATTATAATTTAACCCCATGTAATTCATTGAAGTAGTAGTATTTTAATTATTAAAATTTTAGTTAGGCTTGACATTCTTTTAGTATTCATTATGTCTTTGTTATGAGAATTAAGTTTCATTACTTCTTTATAGGTTAGTGGAACCTTCATCTCAACCTTTGGTAGGGGTATTCTAAGGTTTTGGTACTTTTTACTTAAGCTTATATAAGGATCTTTGCCTATACTATTTGGTTAGGTTACCTTCTATACAATCTTCCACAAGGACTTTAACCTTGTATTAAAGCTTTTACTAAGATTGAGGATTATAGTTCTTCTCCAGGAAACCTTCTATTGAAGGTTTTATTGTGATGGTATAAAATTGGCTTAGTTAGGAAAACTTCTATAAAATCTTCTACTCATTATTAGTTGACTCTATAACTTTTACAGAATCTCCTACAACCACTAGAATTGCTCTATATCATCAAAACCCATAATTAATACTTCCTCTCACTTCAATCTAATCTACTTAGTTAAGACACCACTAAATCATGAAGACAAACATATATGTTTATGAAATTCACTAGATGGGGTTGCTTTTGTCTAAAACACTTAAATTTTTATAACTTTAGCCTAGAAAATATAGTTTTATGGTAAAAACTAAACATGTAGAGTAGCATATACCTTATATTTACTATCGATTATTTGGATTTTTATCCAAAAATAGTTAATTCACTAATTTGACAAACATTTATAATTAAGCGAAAAATCACCACACTTAAGTTTAGAAAGCCTATCTTTTCATAAATTTTAATATTTAATGGTGTTGTTTTTGTCCAAAACACTTAAATTTCATAACTTTGGCCTAGAAAAACATAGCTTTATGAAAGAAAACTAAACATGTAGAGCCACATATACCTTATATTTACTACTGATTATTTGGATTTTTAACCAAAAATAGTTGATTCACTAATTTGACAAAGATTAACCTTTGTAATTAAGTGAAAAATCACCACACCTAACTTTAGAAAGCCTATCTTTTCATGAATTTCAATATTTAAACTTAAAATTCATAATCAACATGCTGCATATAATAAATATTTACATAAAAAGTGCTTGGTAATTAAATTAAAGAAAATATATTAAAAAATAGTGAATTTCCTGTATATTCTAACTTATCGATTTTTCAAAAACGAGAAATTAACCCAAATAAAATGAAAAATTAAAAAAAAACTTTCTATATAATAATTATCTATAGATATAAAGTATTTACAAAAAAATTTTGATAAGGAAACTATATCATTCGAGCTTTCGAAAATGATATTCAAATTTGATTTTAAATGTCTCATTACTTAAGAGCGATATATAAGATGAATGATCATTAAAAAAAAAATTATATGAAATACACTTAATGTCATAATTTTTAGACAAAAATTGCTAAGTTTTACAATTTTTTGAAAATTAGACTCAAATTGAAACTACTAGTGTTCGGAGCTTCCATGGCTTTCGATGGGTGGGTAGGTAATTGTTGACCAAGTTGGATATTGGTTGGAGGTTCAGGTGGTGGTGGTCGTTTGTGATCAGTTTGCTCCAATGTTTGCAAATCCCAAACTTGCACATTCTTTCCTATTTTTCTTAAGTTTTTTAAAAATTTTGAAAAACCCAAAAGATATTCTCATGAATTTTTCTAGTCTCTAAAGCATCTAAAGAGTTTAAGATGGCCAAAGGAAGGGGTATTTATGTGCATGGGTTAGTAGGTTAATTTGGATGCATGTTGGACAACTATAAAAACTTTACTTTTTCCTATTACTAGTGGTGTTCTTGTCCCCCTAAATCATGGTTTTGTTGATGGTTTTGAATGATTAGTTGCATAAACCTTTTTTTTTTTAAATAAATCAAGTTCCTTAACTTGCTAATAAAGTCATTTAACTTCCCTTATTATATGTTAGTTACTTAGGTTGGTTTCATTGAATGTAGAAGTTTTTATTGAAACTTCTACAACTTAAGATAATTAAATAGACTATTATTATTTTAATTGGTTTTCAATTCATTCATTACTTTTCTTATTTATTTGATTTATTTCTAAGCTATTTTTATATTTTTGGTCAGTTTTTGAAATTTTTTGATATTTTATTAATGAGTGAGTTAGGTTTATAATTTTAGCTTATATTAATATTTTAATATTATGTTTCAAGAATTAAATTCACATAATCACTTTAACTAATATTTAGGTAGTTATGGTCAGTTTCAAGCCTAAATGGATCGATTTTGAAGTGGCCCTAAATTTCGGATGTAAAGTCCAAATTGTTGACTTTGTGATGCTTACAAATGTCTTACCCGCATCCTGTCCTGTAAGATAGTGGTTCCTAAATTTTAGAATTTGAAGCTACTCTATAATACCCTAAAACTTATACCTTGTGAAAACTATAGTGTATGGAGTATCATTTTGAATAAGTAAATTTTTCCTTTTTTTTTTCCTAAATTAAGTTTATATCATATTAAAAAAGTAATCTATACATGATATTATAAGTTTTTTCATATGCAAAATCAATGGCACTTGTAGGAAAACCTATGTGACTTATAGCAAAACTACTACATTGAAAAAGTCACATTTTCTATCATTAATATTTCATTATGTGATATTAAATACAACTTATGAAAAATGTAGCGAATTGAAATAAAAATTATTAATAGTAGAAGTTCAGATATTACATATAAATTGGAGATCACTTTTAAGATGCTTCTGTATTCAATAGCCACATAAGATAACTTTCATAGAATTTAGATGATAATGCACATACAATCGAATTGTACCACAAAACAATTATCTAGGAAAATAAAATAGTATAAGTTCATTTGTAGTAAAAATTTCTAAACTACTAACTTAAGTTGGAAAAAGGTTATATTACAATAAGAAGTAACGAATAATACATCCTTGAAAGGTGAACCTTGTATATATTAATATATAGTATGTTTAATAAATTTTATAAAGTAAGTATAGGTTACTCTATAATTTGTATCTTATGTACCTTAAATTATAGGTTATAGGTTGGTATAAGGTATAAAGACATTATACCCATACCTACTTTATAAAAGTAGTTTTTGAAAAATTACTACCCAAATTTTACCTTGAATCCTTGAACACCTATTTAGAGCCCACCTAATTGTGGATTGTCTAAATGGATGCCTTGTACAACAATGTCATCCGCTCACCCCTAATATTTACCTAAAGCCTATTCAAGATAAATGTCTTGTGATAAATTCTAATGATAATTCTATAGCTTATTTGATAAATAGAGGAAATGGCCTTTTTTTTTTTCTAAAAGAAATATTGGTTTTGGATTTCAAATTTTAATAGGAAATAAAAGAATTAAGAACTCTAATTTTTCTTTCTATTGACAACATTTGATAGAAAAAATAGAAACTACTTTTTTTTTTTCAGTATATTTGGAGTTGTTCCTTACCAACACTCCCTGATTCCTTATCCTTGCATACACCTTCTGTCTTTCAAAGCATGATATTGAGTGGAGCTCTATGTAGACAATTTGCCACCTTATGTGAGCCATTGTACAAGAAACATGAAAATGTAGACTTTCTACCTCTAATGGTTGCCCCATTTTTTCCAAATTGGTGGGAGTAAGAAGATTTCATTTGATCCCCTCTACTGTTACTATTGTTACTACTCAAACTTATAACTCCCCTACTCTTAGGTTTACCTGACTTAGACTGACTTGATTGACTTTCTATTCTTGTGCCTTGTTGACACATTATTTCCTCTACCATCATAAGTGTAGTCAGGTAATTGCTTAGTTGCTGCTGGCTAAATTTTGTAATGAAATTTGAAATGAAAATATATCAATGATTGTCGAAATTAAAAGTGATCATTAGAAAGAATTTAAAAATTACAAGAGGGATGATTTCCTTTTTGATGAAATCAACATAGAATGTACCTTTCGACATTTAAAACTTTAAAATGAAATGGGGTCACTAAAAAGAAATGAGGACTTTGATTAAAATGGTTGGAATGATGTTTTGTGTAAATGATTCACCAAAATATTTTTGAGTTAACTCATTAATTATGTAATTAATTGGGTTTCTTTAAGACTAATCACTAAGAGAATGCCTTAGCATCTTTAGAAAGGCAAATTTGATTAAAAAATCAATAATATTATTTTTCTTTGTTGCTTTTTACAATTAAAGGATATCTAATGCTTAATAAGTGCACTCTTCTAGTGGAGGAATCATTCGAAATTGTGTGTGATGAATTTATCCCCAGCTTACCCAAGAATTCTTTAAATGATATTAATGTTGCTAAGATGGATAAGGTTAACATATGTGAAAACTGATCTAAAGCCTTTGAAAAATATAACACTAGGGAAGACAACAATGTAAATGAATCTAATAAGCTAGACCTCCTTGAAGAATGCAAGTTCATTAAAGATCTAATAATAGGATAACTTAGGTAATCACAAGATCATCCCTTAGAAATATGAACATTCTAGTTTTCTTATTAGAAATGGAACACAAAAATGTTGATCAGACTCTAAATGACAAATCTCAATTTCATGTTATGTACAAGAGAAATCTATTTACAAAAAATGATGTGTAGAATTCAATGCTTAGACCTAGTTATATAACCCGATGATTGGAATAAAATAGGTCTATATAAATAAGTTAGAAGAAACCAAAATAGTAACTTAGAGTAAGATTCATCTAGTTGCTAAAGGATATAAGTAATAAAAAGAGATTGATTTTGATGAGACCATTATATCGGTGGCTAAACTAAAAACAAGTAGAATATTTTAAACATTTGTTACTTTTATAAAACTCAAAATTTTTCAAGAGGATGTATTTATGAAGTGAATGAGTTGAGTGGATGCACTTAACTTGACTAGATTGAGATGCTTATGAAGTGGATGTTTTAAGTAACACTTATGTGGCATTATAATAGTGTCTTATCCACTACTAGTGGTTGTGGTATGTGCAACGGACTTTTGGTCGCTTTGACAAGTATGAGTCTTCATGGTTCACTGCACTTATGCTTAGTCTAGGCCATTTTTCTTACCTCTTTTCTTTTTACTCTTCATCACCTACCATTCTGCTTGCCATTTTGATGAGTTGAAAGGAGAATAGCAATTGAATTTTTCATTGAAATCTTTTCTCCAAAAATCTTGTTTGAAATACAAGTTTTACTTGAGAAAGGATTTTTAGAAAATCATTGCAAAATTCCCTGGAAATTTAAGTATCAACCTTTAAGTCAAAATTAGAATATCCTTTTATCAAATGGTACTTAATTTAACAGATAAGAAAATTTTTGTTCTTATTAATAAGGCGGGGCTAGTGAACCAAAAGGTTTTTGATTAATCTTGATGAGACAAAACTATGTGTAAATTAGATAAATAATTTTCTTGAAAAAGAAACTAAGTTGGTTTAATTATTAACAGCTTCAAGTTATATGTTGAAAATATCTTTTAAACTAATTTTTTACGTGAATTAATCCTATATAACAACAAAAACAATCAAATTAATCAATGACAAAACCTAGTCTTTAGAGCAAGTGTGTTATTCAGATTAATTCAAGCCATTCAGATAACACCTTTGAAGCTATTGATCTTGAATTTTCAACGCGCCATTTGAATGGCAATGAGGTACTAGTCTAATGACACACTAAAGGCTTCTTGTTGATTATGATACTTTTGGGTGTTATTTGGATGGCCAACTCAAGGCATTGGAATAACCCTTTGATTTGTGTGGACATTCAATAACCATAGGAAGTGGACTTTATGACCTGTCGTAGCATTAAATGCAAATTTTCCTTTGAATAACATAAATATAATATATATATATATATATATATATATATCAAGTTGCTTATAAATACTAAATTTAGGCAAATCTCAAGCGTTCAACTGAGCTATTCCAAGTGTAATAATCTTACTCTCCCTTCTTCACTTTTCTCATTAATTTATCCCTTATCTTCTATTCCTAATCTAGTAATTTCACTTTCTTCCTCTTGCATTTCAAGAGTAGTTAGACCACTGCGCGTTCTTAATTGAATGCTAGATATGTTGTCAATGGGATAATTAGTTCCAGTGGCTGTCTCATTGACAGAAATCATTATGGTGACGTTTGACACATTGTTCATCGAATACCTAAGGGCAACAATCACTTGTATCGAGTTATTGCTTTCTTAAGCCATTGTTTCTTTAGATTGAGCGATTATCTAACTCTTGATGAAGGCCTAGTAAAATGAAGCAATTTTTAAAATTCAGAATTCTCTTTCTGTGCTTTTGTAAAATCTCTACATATCTTTTCTTTTCTCAAAAGTTTCACCCTTATTATTTTAATTTAGGAAAGAGAAGTAGTAGTTAGTCTAAACTTCATATGTATATTTATATATATTTAGGCTAATTATACATATAGCAACTGTTGGGGAAGGGGGAATCGAACATAGTCCATGTTATGAGGAAACTTATATTTATGCTAGAAGGTTATAATAATTATCCAATATCACAAAGATTGATGATTTAACAATTATGTAGTATGTAAAAAATAATTTCATAAATTTGAAACATTCCTTTAATATTTTTATTTATTTTTCAATTAGATGATAAAGGGGAAAACTTTTCCAAACTAAGCACTTAATTTCGCTTAGCCACAAATCTTTCATCTCAATTGCATTTCTATTATCTGCTTATCTCATTTTTGCAATTGAGTGCTTACAAATAGCTTCCTCTTCCGCATTTTTTTTTTAACCTTCGCTTTCCAAATATTTATATTCATATTTGGCTTTTGGAAAAGGATCCCTATTCTTACTTTCACCCTGTCTTAGTAATTTTTTATTTTAAATTAAAATTTTTCAAGCTTCGATCCGAAAACATCCAGAACTTCAAATTTTATTTGCTGCATTACAGATATAAACATTAATAGCCTTGTACAATCCTACTGCTCCTTTTAAATCTATTGTCTCTTGAGCATTGAAAACTCCAATCTCCTTAACTACGAAATTATAGAGCATAAAGGCACATTGTTGTCTTGGTAATTCAAGGTCTCCACATCAAGTGATTTAGTTTAGGAATTGATGTAACCAACTATCCGGGCTATTAGATAAAACAATCATGTATCTTTATGATCAAGCGACGTGCAAGATATTGCATAAAAAACATGGTTCACGGGCGTGTAACACTAAGGTATGGGCATGTCTCTCCTTTGTTAAGACATAAGCATGTATATCATATGAAACTCAAGACACGGGAGTGTACCATTCAAATTTGGAGGAGCTTGCTTGGAGATTCACGGCCTTGCGCCTTTACTTTTAGGCCATCTAACACCAACGTTGGTAATTTTTCTATGTAACTTATCAATGCGACCGTGTTGAAGAATATGAAGGCCTATAATGTATTACTTCCATCAATTGTATTATTTATCAGTATTTTTCCATATTTATCGTTGTAAACCTTAACTATACTCTATTTAAAAATTTGTAAACTCTATTGTAACAAACACTTTTAAATATTGAATGTTTTTTATCAGGAGATTTTTCTCAACCCTAATGTCTTATCATTATATAACCTAGATTCTAACAACAACAATCCCTTTGTATTATTCATTCATGCATCATATTAAATGTTGGATTCAAAAACCCCATAATTGTTGTTTTGCAAGTCATATTGATTTACTATTTTGGATTATTCATTTTCTACATCTATGAGTTATATCATTTTCAAGATTCAATGAAAAACTAGTTCGACTATTCAATTAGTGAAAAATATTTAATTCAATATTTATCCATATCTTTTACTTTACCATTATCTTAAATACAAAAAAAAAAAAAAGAAAACAAAGATATTTCTTTTTCATTGTTTGAGCCCTAAAATCCATAAAAGATCATATTTTTCTCAGGATGTGTGACACCAATGGATATCCTATATTCATTACAGGATGTAGGTCACATCAAGAACTCTTGAATTTGGTCTAACTATCTTAGCGCATTTGCTTAAATGTATCCCATACATCCTCTTATTCTAATAAGGGTCACCCTCTGCAATTATTTTGACACCCTATGATTGCTTGGTACACCCATGTCATCTGGTTATTAACTAGAAATCCTCCCTTCTAATGTCATTCAAATATTTGATTCAGTCTGGGGAGAGAAGTGTTTGATTCGATGAATTTTCGTTGCAAAGTTGTCCATTAGATTGATATTCTCAGCAAAACTCTTCTGAAGTGGGTCATCCCTTCTCCATGCACGTGATTCAAAAAACAGGTAAGGAGTAAAATGGGGTATCCTTTCAAAATCCCTTATCTATATGTTTTCAAAATGATAAGAACCTTTATTTTCAAGATTTTCATTTTAGAACCTAAGCTTTAAAAGACGAATTAAAACAGAATCTTCGGTTACTTCTTTTGTTAAGTGCCACTAATGTTATGTCTTGATATAAAAAAGAAATCAAAAGATAGGTCCCAATATCGAAAATGTGAAAAACAACAAATGGATATAGGTAATCATTTCTTTTTTTCTTTTTTCCATCTTTTTCTTATCCAGGACCTAGATTTTATCTTTGTTTTTCCTTTCATTTGAGGATGCGACCTTTAGCATCACTTGCAATGAAAAGTAATGGAGGTCTTAGTATTGACTCATTTTTGAGAAATTATATCTTGAAATGAAAAATGGAAAACCTAGGTCAAACTTTGGAGGCGGGTACGGAAAAGGAAACCGGAAACGCTCGATTAATGCGCTTGAATATGATATATACAATAAGAATAATTAACTCAATATGCAGGATACGATAAATGACATGCGTAAGTTTTGCATTTATGTGGAGGTAATGACTTATATGACAATTTTTATCCACTTCAAATTATATTTAATAAACTATTATTTAGGATAAATTATAAATGCACTCTCTTCATTTTTGCTCTATTTATGCTTAAGCCTTTTATTTTTAAAATTGAACACTTTGTCGATTTTTCAAAACACGGTCTTTCTACCTCACTTTTAGTAATTTTCCCTGGATGATATAAAAGTAAAAAACTACTAAAAGTACTTTTCTGGATTTTCTAAAGGTAAAATGGTTATAGAAGGGATTGAAAAGTATTTTACTGAAGGTATAGGGTTGAAAGATTTACTTTCAAATATAAAATTTAATTGTATATAAAAGAAATATATGCGAATGTATTAATTAATATACCATATCATTTATTTATCACAATATTTTAAATCACTCATATGGTTAAAGTCTTTTTATCTTCTTTTTTTTATCTTTTTTTTTTTCCCACCATAGAGATCACAGTTTGTGTTTTTGTGTCGTAATAATAAGCTTACAGCTGTATACTTGAAAATGAAAGAGGATTTTTCAGCTAATTGATTCATGGATTAAGAATTGTCCATGGTGCAATATGTTTTTCAATCGTTCCTCAAAATAGTCATGTGTTGATCTATATACATGGATCCACTTTCAGCCACTCATCGTACAAAATTTTCATTTTTTTTTTATTAAAAACGTGCCATAAAATTATCTAAAACGGATTCTACACCTTCTATTAATTTTATTACGAATTACTAGTGCCAAATGACCGTGTTAGCAATGCATTCTAAAGCTATTTTACACAGTTTTGATGAATTATTCCCACAACAGTTATTTAAAACGGTCTATATGCCTTCTCTTAATTTTCATTATTACAGGAATTATGTACTGCAGATTCTATTTGGATCAATAATTTATAGATGGAAATGTAATAAAATTTTTAAATGCTCATGTTAATCTAGTACAACCGGTGGGAAAAGCATGTTTATCATACATATGTAAATATATATATATATATATATATATACACATACATACATACATACATATACGTACATACATTTTCCGAGAAACATACACAAAGAAAATCTTCTTGCCAATTGGATATTATTTTGCCCAAATTGCTAGTTCACCATGGTTCGTGATTTGACCCCTTGAACATGCCAATTGAAAATGTGTGTTTGCTATAGTATTGGATGGGCCCATGACATGACCATTTCACAGCCATCGAGCATGACCGACCACGGGCGGGACTATAAACAATGGCTTCTACTGAAAGGCATTATTAACAGTACGACCTTAGCAAGCAACTACGTGTAGGATAAATCTACTTAGGCCAGATCCATATAGGGAAAAAAGTTTAAAAAAAAAAAAGTCAAAGGATGTTACTAAGTGGAAATTAATGGTCCTTTCCCATGGCAGACAGAACTTACCAGATACGTCTGCTTCTTTTCTTAACTATTATCTGTTTGGTTATTTGCCCACTTAAAAGGGATTTGTATGGAAACAGTTGGTGAGGGATGAACTACAATTATCCACGCGTTTTGACCCAACGTCGATGTTGTTTTGTTTGTATGATAATCTACGGGTGATCGTTAATTGAATTTGCATGGTAAAATTTAACTAAATTCTATGAATGGTGGGGGGAATAATTATTTTGTCAAAAAAACTATTGTTACGAAATAAAAAATTGCCGCTCTTTTTATAGTACTAAAGGAGTTCCTGCTCTTTAGTCATTTACAGCGTATTTCTAGATCTATTCTTGAGATTATAAAGAAACTTAAAAAGAAATTATTATTTTTCTGTTTTATTATATAAGAATAGTACTTTTATATTATTCTTATGTTATTCCATTTCGTAAATCAAACTTATTATATATATAGCTGATTTATACCAAAATTTAATTATTTCTTTTTTACATCTTTTCAAATGGGGTGTGATAAGTTGGAGACTTGTTTTTAGTACAATTGCATGAAATTTGTCGTAATTTTGAGATAAAAGTATGCTCGATGTGGTAAGCTATAGGGAAGTCCAGTCACTATAGGATCTTTTGGATTGTAGGTACTTCTTTCTATAATACATCTACATCACATTTATAGCACTGTTTGGAATCTATTCGCCATTAAAAAATCTTCTAATTTATGTATGATATGTTCTAGCTTGAAACCTAATATTTAGATGAATTATCCTTTATATTTTTTCATTTTCATTATAATTATGATAAGAATAACGACTAAGAAATGAGAGTTAGATAATGAAAGTTTACATGTTTCTAGGAACAGGTCTAAGGACAATATATTTCATTCAATGTGAAATGAAAACTTTATTTGACATTACTTTATAAAAGAGATAATTACATTAGAGAGTATCAATATTTATGATTAAGTTCAACTATGGGATCAACTTCTTAAGAAGTTTAAATAACAAATTAATGTTTGATTAAATGATTCAAATAGAAGATCTAGTTATAGAGCTATTATAACATTGCTTAGTTGCAATGATGTGTCATATTATTTGACACATGGCACTGATTTGGTTCTAACAAAATGCTAATAAGGCCATAATATTATACACAAAATAAAAACAAAGTAAAAAATATTAAATAAATTATTAAAAAAATAAACAATAAAAATAGAAAATATACAAGTAAAAAATAAATAGTTAAAATATTTACAAAATTAAAATGAACATAATATTAAATAAATAAAATATTAAAAGAAAACAAAAATTCAACCATAAAAAGAAAAGAAAGAGTGTGAAAAAAAAAAAAAACAACCCCCTATAATTGCAGGTGAGACACCCTTAACCTTAGGGTAGATGGAAAAGGGGCCACAAACAAGTGAGTTGCAACCCACATTTAGATGGTGGGTGGGTGCTCTTACCTAAAATTTTCAAAAGAAAAGGGGTGATTTAGCCAAAACTTGATAAAGTTTTGTCGAGTCTAGTTTTTTCTTTTTGGTTTTTTTATAAATAAGTTTTTTTTAATTGATTAATATTAAATTCTACTTATTTAATATTGACTCTTGACTAAGGTTTAAAGAAAACCAAATTTCTTATATCATTAAAAACGCTTTGAAGTTGCCACTCGACTAGAATCGATAAAAAGAGTTAAGTTATAATCAATTGAGTAGATTAGTTATAACTTAGTTATTGGTCTAACGAGAAAACTAATTTTGAAAATAGACTTCTAAAATAAGAGATCTAGATCGGGGATTAAGATTTTTAAACCTATATGGGTACCATTAACTTTTTAATTTTAATTTTAATTTTAAAAATCCTCTTTTAAGTCTATAAAATAGAACTCAATTTTTAGTTAATCAAATTAGATAACTTAAGTAATCTAAAGTTAAAAGGAAAAATAGGTTTTTCATTTTTTTATCGTCACCTCGTAGGTGCCTACGTGCCTACTATTCGGGATCATACGTATATATTTCTTTTTGTAAAACTTTAGTAGGTTAGGTTTGTTTTAATTTGAAAATACGCTGGATTTACGTTTTTAACCCAATTTGGTTTATTTAAGAAAATTTCTAAAAAGGGGTCCTCAATTGGAAATTTTATTTTATTGAAAATTCTAAAGTGCCTTAATTTTAAATATGAGTTGATTTATTTTGCTTATTTAAAAAAAAACTATTTTTCTAAGTGATAAGACTATTTGTTTATTCACCAACCTATTTATTTATTTATTTTTGTTATTATTATTTTTATATTATCTTATTTATTTTTATGTTTTATCTATTTCTACTAAACTAAAAATAAGCTATTCTTTTTCTTTTTTCTTCCTTTTTTCTTATTTTTCTTTCATTCCTTTATCTTTATTCTTTTTTTTTTCCTTTTTCCTTTTTTTTAATTACATTTACAATTGTGAAATAAATGAATAAATAAAAATAAAAAATAAAAAAATATAACTCGGATTAGAACTAATTCGGATCAGGAGAGAAGCGCAGGTTAAATCGAGTTAGGGTCAGATTTGGGTCAGGTCTTCGAGTTGCCTCAATAGTTCACAAGTCACATAAGGGTAGAAGATGATAGCGACTTGGATGAAGTGGTTCAGGTTCATCTAGCCACCAAAATGAGCAGGTGAGGAGTTTTTTGTATATTTTGGATTAGGGATAGTAAGGGTAAAGAAAATGTCACAGCTTGGGGTGGTCGTTTTGCCATGGTTCAACATTAGTAAGATGTGGCAGTGTTCGGGTGGTGTCGTCAAGAGTTACTAGGTGTGCAATGGTGGTTGGGTTGGGGGTTTTGAGACACGGCAAAGTCAACTATGGTGTTGGGTTGAGTTAAAGGTAGTTGGATGTGGTGGTGTTGCCGTAGGTCGAGGTGGTGCCTAGGGTTTAATGTTGGTGGTTCATTTAAGAGGCATGATTGTGTATGGGGCAAGTTGGGTCTGTGAGCTCGAGGTGCAGGGAAGCATAATGAATGGTTGGTCTTGCTCCAAGTTGAGTAGAGAGAGAGAACTGAAGAGAGAGAGAAAGGGTGTATGTCACTAGAAATTGATTGAGAAAGAGAGAGAGAGAGATTGTGTGATGATTCTCTAATGATTATGTCCTTATGTGTGTTCAGGAGAGTCTAATTTATAGCAATTTGAGTTAGCCTAAGCTTAGAAAGTCCATCAATGGTGAATTGAACATGAATGTGTGATTCCAAAATTCGAGCTTTTTTCCAATCTTAGGAGCTCGATTTGAATGCCTAAATGCATGAATCCAGATCTGTTCTTGGATTCTATTTGAAGTAGGCCATGTGGTGAATAAGATTAGAGCGAGAAATCATATATGTATATGTGGAATTTTCGTAGAAAATTAATTAAAGTGAGAGTGGGGGGGATGGGGGGTGGGTGTGAGCTAGTTCTCGAATGGGAAAGTGGAGGAAATCAAGGGAAAGGGAAAGTATTGACATGTCGCTACATTAGCCATGTCATCCAGTCCTAAGGTACCATATGGCAGCTGATGTGGCATGCTACGTGGCCCCACATTAGCGTCGACCAATTTGAGGTTGCCACGTATTAGAATACATGGTACAATAAAACCTTAACACGTAACAGTACTTGATGTGGCAATGTATTAGTTGAAAAAAAAAACAAGGCTTTTTCATGCCTTTACCATGATTCGAATCCTTAACCTTTAAGTTATACCTAATGCCATGCTCATGTATTGTATATATGGGTTAGGTAAGTCTATGCTAGAATCAAATCTAAGCCTAGGTCTAACCATCCTTTTCTTAAATTTATTTAAATTAAGAAATCTATTCTATTAAACTATTTAAAATTTTATTTATTTTATAAATTCCTTATTTTCTCAATTTTTTTATTTTTTGAATTTTTAATTTTTCTAAAAGTTTCCTTTTTTTCTTGCATTTTTCTAAATTTCTTATTTTATGTGCTTTTTCCTATTTTCTTATTTTTTGATATTTTTCCTAGATTTCTTGTTTTTTGTGCTTTTTCTCATTTTTCTATTTTTATTATTTTTTTTATTTTTCTAAACTTCTTATTTTTTCTAAATTCCTTATTTTATGGATTTTCTTTAATTTTCTATTTTTTATGTTTTTCTATATTTAAGATCTTTTATCCTATTAAAATGAAATAAAATAAATAAGGGTGCAAAAATTGGGTGTCTATAGCTACCCTTCTTTATCGTTAAGTTTGAACAAAATTTTGCCACAAAAACAAAAAAAGAAAAAACACTATTTTTGCTATGGAGATGACTTTATAACAATTAACTAATTATCTTAAACTCGATTTACTGGAGATTTGGTGAAGAAATGAAACCTAGTTGTGCCCTTCTAGGCTCATTGACCTAGGCAGGAGCATATCTAAGAGATTAGCAATCCTTGGATTGATCTAGAGAACTTGGTCGTACCTTCCTGGACTCACTAACCTAGGTAGGAGTGTCTTTTGAGAACTAATAACTATAAGTTGAGATTGATTTGAAAAACCTAGTCATGCCTCTCTAGGCTCACTAACCTAGGTGGGAGCATCTCTTGGGGACAAGCAACCCTAAACTAAGATCGATTTAGAAAACCTAATCATGTTTCTTCAAGCTCACTAACTTAGGTGTGAGTGTCTTTCAAGGACTAGTAACTCTAAGTTGGGATTGATTTGAAGAACTTAGTTGTACCTCTCTAAGCTCACTAACCTAGGCAGGAACGTTTCTTACAAATTATTAACCCTAAGTTAGAATCGATCTAAAGAACTTAGTTGTGCCTTTCTAGACTCACTAACTTAGGTGGGAGCGTCTCTTGAGGACTAGCAACCTAAGTTAGGATCAATTTAGAAAACCTGGTAATACCTTTTTAGGCTCATTAACCTAGGCAAGAGATTAGCAACCCTAAGTTGGAATCAATTTGAAAAACCTAATCGTGCCTCTTTAGGCTCACTAACCAAAGCAGGAGCGTCTCTCGAGGACTAGCAATCCTAAGTTGGGATTGATTTGTAAAACCTAGTCATGTCTATCTAGGTTTACTGACCTAGGTGAGAGCGTCTCTCGGGATTAGTAACCCTAAGTTGGGATCGATCTAGAAAAACCTAGTCGTGTTTCTCTAGGCTCACTAACCTAGACGGGAACGTCTCTCAAAGACTAACAACCTTAAGCTGGGATCGATCTACAAAAACTTAATAGTGTCTCTCTAAGCTCACTAACCTAGACGGGAACATCTCTTAGGAACTAATAACCTTAAGTTGGGATCAATTTAAAGAACCTAGTCGTGTTTCTCTAGGCTCACTATCCTAGGTGGGAGTGTTGGAATTGATTTAGAAAACTTGGTTGTGCCTCTCTAGGCTCATTAACCTAAGCAAGAACATCTCTCGAGGATTAGCAACCTTAAGTTGGAATCGATTTAGAAAGTCTAGTCGTGCCTCTGTAGGCTTACTAACTTAAACGAGAGCTTCTCTCAAAGACTAACAACCCTAAGTTGTGATCGATTTAGAAAACTTGGTCATACCTTTCTAGGCTCATTAACTTAAGCGGGAACGTCTCTTAGGGACTAGTAACCTTAAGTTGGAATCAATCAAACACCTTGTAGGCTCGTTTGAGAATATTGGTAAAAGCGAGTGCCTAATGGGCTTGTTAAGAGAACTTAGTAAACAGAAGCGCTAAAGGAAATTAAGGAGGCGAAGTACCTTATGGGCTCGCTAATAAAACTTGAAGAGAGTTAAACGGATGGAAGACCGGATAACACTTTAAGAGCTGGCTAGGATTTTAACAATAGTGAAAGATGCGAGGTGAGGAAAATAAACTTGTCTGAAATACTACCTAATTCAAAAAAATTTACATATAAACCCTTTGGTGAATACCATTTATGTCAAAAAAGACATTGGGGATAATTTCCTTCAATTAGGAAGAGTGAGAATGATCCAGACTATTGCGGTCAACTTTTTGAAAAAGGATTAGAAACTTAGCTACTTGGGTTGACATGGACTTGGAAAAAAAATTTATAACAAGCCTTTACTTTCTCTCTCTTTTTTTTTTCTCCTCTCTTTCTCTCTCTTTTCTTTTTAGTTTACCAACAAGTAAAGAACCTTCCCTTGATAATCACATGGGGCCTCTTATGTTCTCCCTAGCCTTGACGCTGAGCTACCTGGTAGGGCCTCGTGATTTTAAGCCCCCCTAAAAAGGAAAAGGTAACTCATGACTAGTTTAGTCGAAGAGGACTTTCTTATAAACTTTCGATCTACATTACACTCTTGACTACAGTTTCAAAAATTACAATCCATTTTGCAGGTGATACGCCTTGCTCAATCCATTAGGTCTTTTTTGGTTTAACATTTATGAATTTAGGCTTTTCATCCAAAGGTTTCAAAAAGGACTGTTAAGGAGGCCTATTTTGAAAAAAATATTTTTATTAATCTCGAGAGTATAAGTTGAGAACCTTAGGGAAAAATTAGAAATATGTTTGCCCTAGTTTTAAAAATAACTTTTATTAAAGATAGATTACCTTTGGAAGAGCTTTTACTATGTAAGGGTAGTATTGTGGATAAGAAGATTAAGTGTGATTTAGCATAGGTAAGAGAGGATTCGAAGTGGATATAGAGATTTTAGGTTTCTAAGCTTGAACTATGATTCGAAGCCTTACATCTTTGGGGCTATTTGGGCTTTGACTCTCAACCTTTTGATTCGATTTGGTTGCCTCCATTGGGATATGATATACATTATTTCTCTTTTCTTTTTTATTATTATTGCTTTGCCCCACCATCTCTTGCTATTCTTTCTTTTCTTTTAGCTCTAAGAATGATTGTCTCCATTGCCTTTTAAGCGATTCAAGGCCTTAAATCCATGGATTTTTATTGTATGAGCTCAAGTGAGGTAAGTATAAGCTTGAGGTGTTTAAAAAGGAAATAAAAATAAATAAATAAAAGTTTCCTTTGAATTTAACGTTATTGAAGCAAGCATAAAACAATTTTATCCTTGTCTCTTCATCAATGACTCTAACCTCCAAATTGCCCCATTATGGGGTAGTTCTTGAGATGGTTTAAATTTGAAAATACTCCAAACTGGTCCAGTGGGGTGAATAAGAGATAATTGTGTTTAAGATTTGAAAATGAATACTTAACTTCATTTTAACATGCATATCATATTCAAAGTAGACCTCTTTTAAGGAATGAGTCCAAAGTATCCTCATCATTATATCGCTCAACTCTCAATATGTTTTAAGGGTTAGTGTATAGGATGGAGTTCTCCTCTTTTCATTCTAAACCATTTTAAAAGTGAGTTACCACTTCCTCAAGGAGGGATTTATTTGCCCCAATGCTAATAATACTATGATCATTCTAACTATTACAGACTTTATTGAAAACAACTTGATTTTTCTTTACCCCTGCCTTAACTTCCTCCATTCAAGTGTCCAACTACTTAAAATAACCTATGAGCTTATAAGAAGGCATTGGCATACTCAAAAGAAATTGAGGTTTAGGTAACTCGGTTGAACTATGCCCACGATTTGAAGAAGGATTGACTTGTTATAGCTTTAGCTGAATGAATTTTACAGCAATCAAGTTCAATCTCCAACATTTTTCAGTAGAGTGCCCCTTTCGACCCATATGATAGTTACATCGTGCTTCTGGATCGAAGCTATATGGTTTGTAATTCGGATTAGGGGCTTCATAAGCTATAATCCTTATTTCTTTTAGATGATGAAAGATTTGGGTGATTGAGATCTTTAGTTGAGTGAATTGTCTCCTCTAAGTCCCTTGCGCTTGTTTTTTCTCACTCATCCTTGGCTTTTTTCTCCTTGAGCCTCCTTCATTATATGGGCTTACCAACATTTAATCAATATTGAATGTTGGGTATTGAAATCTTCTAAGTGTTGGGCTCATTGCCATTTCTAGATCTGTAATGCTCTTTTGTAGTATGGCTACCTTTTCTTCTAGATTCGAGAGTCTCCTTTCCAAGTTTGAATCTTAGGATATTTGAAGAGTGGTGATTATTGGGAACAAGATCTACCATTGTTAGGCCATCTGATGCATCATCCTTTTCAGGGAGGCGATTCTATCATCATTCATGTGACTTTGATTAGGAGAATTCTTTATTGGTTAGCAGCTTTTCTTTTCTTTTCTTTTCTTTTTTTTTTGAAAGAAATCCCTTATTTTTAGGAAAGAGAAAAGGTAAAATGGAATATAAGGATAAGACTTATTTACAAGTTGTGAGAAAGGAGTAGAAAAACATTCTTAAGGGATCAAAAGCCTAAATATTTACAATCTTATAAGAAAAAAGATCATATGGATGCATAGGAGAAGAGATTGGAAAGAGTTAGAGTAGAATGTACAAAGAAAAGGACTCAAAAACTTAAGGATATGACTCTCATAATGTTATTTAAATAGAAACTAATAAATATTTACAAGTAAAATGCAATATAAGGATATGTGGAGTTGGTAAACTAACTACGATGTGATAAGAAAAAGATTTTTATTGCATTTTTGAAGTTTTCCTTACATTATTCAAAAATTCATTACAAATAATCCCTAAAGTCTAGATCCACTTTTTCTTGTGATATCTTGGCTCCTCTTCAATCTTATTTCTTTTCTTCAACTTAGTTGCCTTAATCCATCCAATAATCTATGAGATATCTTCAGTGTGGAACTTTTGGAAAGCTTTGACCTAGTAATAGGTAGCAATACCTTTGGGAAGTTCAATAATAACAGCAAATGTATCAATGGGATTCATCTTCTAGATGCCTTGTGATGAGAATTAGGCTACTAAACCTCTAACTCGTAGCTGAGCTTGAGGAGTAAAGGGGCTGACATGACAAATTCTTTTATTTCAACTAACCCTTGTCGAGGCCAAATATTTCCTTATTGAGTCACCTTTCATGTTGTACCATATGATCGCCCATTCTTCTATGGTATGCCGAGTTGATGATTACTCTTTAGTACTGAGTCGACCAATTACTCGGCATCTTCTTTGCCAAGAAGCCGAGAGAGAGAGTCTAGACTAATTAAGCCATACCTGCTCGGATAAGCCTGTATATCCGTACTTTTTGTTCGCATCTTCTAACTACCTTACCAATGTAGCATCGCCACATATATATTATCATGTGCAAAATCCATTGCACCAATGATTGTTTTTCTTGTATATTCATTTTTATCCTTTTGTATCTTGTACATTACTTTCTTAGGAAGTACCCTTTTTATCTTTTCCTTTTTAGGCAGGTTGCCTTAACTTATGGGTATAAATACCCTTGTACTTGTAATTGTAATAACCACTAGATCATTCTTAATACACTCTTTGAGTACTTTTCTTCTTTGTGTAAACACTGTTTGTTTACTCTCAGTATCACTTTTATCTTATCTTTTAAGTAAGGTTAAGTGGAAAGTAACCTCACTAGACCAATTCATGTGTCATATCGAATTATGCCGTGAGTTCTCAAAAGTTTTATTAGTGCTTCATATCCTCTAGAGTTGTTTATGGGTTTTGCTTACTGTTTCGTTCTTCATTTTTACCCTTTTGCACTTTTCTCCATTAATCCTTTTCGAACTTTCTGTAAGTTTGGACCCATCTAGCGACCGGCCTTGTCTGTTCTTGATTACGATTCACAACATCTTGGTATCAAAGCTGAGGTTTTATGTGAACTGTAGTAGTACTTCTTGAAGTTCTATTCTACTCTGATTTGCATATGTGAAACAGAGTAAATTACTGTATTCATTTGACTGCAGTGTTGTTAGCTGTTCACTTTCTGAAGTATTTGTTGAGCTTTGAATCTGCAAGGAAAAATGATGAACTCAAATATGAATGTTGGTACTAGTGATGATAGTAGAGTTATCTACCATGGACGACAATCTTAAGGAACTCCTAGAAGCACTAACGAGAGGTTTGATGAGGTAGTTAACCTCTTAGTAGATCTAACCCAAGCTGTTCATGCACTGTCTTATCAACCCACTAAGATGCAAAACACTCCATAAGCTACTTAACATATTAGAGGTTAGAACTTAGCTCGACCCGTTTGAGGTGGAGGAGTTAGCGACGAATAAGGTGAAAGATCGACTTAAGAGAGCTTGATGAAGAGGAAGAAGAGTATTTTGATGAGGAGCGTATACGAATCCCCAGAGCATCCAATTATGTGAAGCTTCGAATTTTGAGTTTTAATGGATTTAGGAATGCTGATGAGTATCTAGATTGGGAAGAAAAGGTAGAGAATATATTTGAATACTTATTAATATAAGGATTATGAAAATGTGAGAATTGTTATTATTGAGTTCTCTAAATATGCCACCATATGGTGGAAGAATTTTTAGGCCATGAGAAGACGAGAGAGGTACCGAGAGATTAACACTTAGCCCAAGATGAAGAAAGTGCTCAAAAACAAATTTGTACTGGAAACATACCTCTAAGATACTCTCACTGAACTTCAGGAGCTAAGACAAGAAGGCCAAACTGTTAACGAGTATGTTCAAGAATTTCAAATGATTATGATGTATTGTGAAGTGGAGGAACCATTAGCTTGAATAGTCTTAAGGTTCATTACCGGGTTGAGAGGAGACATTTGAGATGTTGTGGAGCTCCAATGATTTGACACTATGGATGAGGCTATTAAGATTGCTTAGCGAGTAGAGAAGCAAAGAAGGAGCCGTGTATCAGCGATGATGTTGACTAACTAACTAGTATAGGCAAGTCATCGAGCTTAGTTGAGTACAGAACCGAGTAGAAAGGTTGATGTAAGACCCAGGCAGAAAAACCGACTTGATGATGTAGTGCCGAAGCAAACGTATGAGAAGGAGCAAGGGTCTGGTAAGAAGACCAGTCAGATCAAGTGCTTTAAGTGCCTAGGGTTTGGACACATGGCTGCTCAATACTTGAATTGATGGACAATGGTCATCAAGGGAGACATCTCGAAGTTAGAAGTGGAGAGTACGGATGAGGAACCTGAAGAAGAGGTTCTTACCAAAAAAGAAAGTGTCGAGGAAGAGCTTATTAAGGAGGACATGTTTCTTAAGGAGACTTAGATCAATTACTCATAGTTGTCTGATACACTGTGAACATAGAACCTTCACGAGAGAAGGAGTAAAGAGAAAATTTGTTCCATACCACCTATAAGGTGAATGATCAAATGTATGCTCTCATTGTGGATAGTAGAAGCTGCACTAATGTAGCATCCGAGGCCATAAAAGTTATCATTGTAGCACTTATCATTGTCGATAAGTTATCGACAGTTTCACATCCGAGGTCGTAAAAGTTACACTGGTAGAGTGAGAAAGGAACATTACATGTCACTCAGCAAATACTACTGTCGATCACTATAGGAAATTACTTTGTCTAGATTCTCTGCGACGTACTACCTATGTACGCTCTCTATGTGTTGCTGGGTTAGCCATGGTTGTTCGATAGGAGGGTAATCTATGACGGCTACAATAACACATATATATTTGAGAATGATGATCGAAAGATCACGTTGAATCTGATGCCGTCGAGAGAAGTTAATAAGTTGCAGGCAAAGCTTGCTAAGAAGGCTCTAGTGATGAGTAGAGCCGAGCTCTAAGAGGCCATCAATGCTAATGAGCCAACCTTCTTATTGGTCAAGCGATTGTTAGAAATAAGGGAGCAGGGTAAGTAACCCCAAGAGATCAAGAAGTTGTTAGATGAATATGTCAACTTGTTTCTAGAATAGTTACCTGAGGGGTTACCTCCAATTCGAGGCATAGTGCACTGCATTGACTTAGTACTCGGTGCTGCACTACCGAATAAGCCAACTTATTAGATGAATCCCGAGCAACCTTTTAAACTCCAACGTCAAGTTAATGAATTTTTGGAGAGAGACTATGTAAGAGAGAGCCTCAGCCCTTGTACTGTGTTGGCACTTCTAGTGCTAAAGAAGGATAGAACTTGGTAAATGTGTGTTGACAGTCGAGCTGTAAATAAGATCAAGATCAAATACAAGTATCTAATCCCAAGGCTAGAAGACATGTTGGATGAACTCATTGGAGCCAAGGTTTTTAGTAAGATTGATCTTAAGTTTAGTTACCATCAAATCTGCATGAGGCTAGGAGGTGAGTGGAAGACTGTGTTCAAGACTCGATATGGTCTTTACGAATGGATGGTCATGCCTTTTGGCTTATTGAATGCCTTGAGCTTTTTCATGAGACTAATGAACCATGTATTGAGACATCTCGTAGGGAAGTATATCGTAGTATATTTTGATGACATCTTGATTTACAATGTTGACATGTCGAGTCACTGTGAATACACTAGAGCAGTCCTAGATATCTTCCATACCGAAAGATCATTTAACAATTGAAACAAATGTTGCCTTTACCAGGAGGAAGTAGTATTCTTGGGCTATGTAATCAGTAGAAGAGGCTTGCGAGTTGATGATGAAAAGATCCAAGCAATTGTCGAGTGGCTGACTCTTACTACTTGTGCTAACCTAAGAAGTTTCCATGGACTAATTTCGTTTTATAGAAGGTTTATCAGGAATTTCAGTACCATCACTACGTTACTTACCAAGCTAACAAAGAAGAACACTGACTTCCAATGAGGAGAAAGGGAGGAGAGAAACTTTGTTGAGATAAAAGAAAGGTTGACCTCCGCCCTGGTGTTAGTACTGCCTAACGTTGACAAAATGTTTTAGCTGGAATGCGATGCATCAGGTATTGGGATAGGCGTTGTCCTGATATAGGAAGGCCAACCAATTTCTTTTCACAGTGAGAAGCTCTAAGGATTACAGCTAAACTGCTCTGTATATGACAAGGAACTTTTGGCATTGATCCGAGCAATGCAAGTATGGCTATATTATTTGCTGCCGAGAGAATTTGTCATATATACCGACCATGAGTCACTAAGATACCTCCGAAGTTAGACCAAATTATTGAAGTGGCAAGCTAGATGGGTTGAATTCCTTGAAGGATTCAATTTTTTAATTAAGTACAAGTAGGGAAAGAGTAACGTAGTTGTCGATGCTCTTTCGAAGAGACATATGCTTTTATTAGAATTGCAAACCAGGTTGTTTGGGTTTATAAGTATCAGAGAATAGTGCTTCGAGGATTTGCACTTTAGACCCATAATTTTGCAACGCATTTACGGGAGGATGGTGGATGAATATCATGTGGAGGATGGCTATTTGTTCCAAGGTGGAAAATTATGCATGCCAAATTGTTCACTCAAGAAGCTACTAATCAAAGAAGGTCATAGTAGAGAACTTTTCGGACATTTTAAGGAAAGAAAGACTTGTAAACTGTTGAATGGTTTATTCTTTTGGCTGAGAATGAGGAGAGATGTGTATTGAGTTATCAAAAGCTATGTCATATGTAAGAAGCCTAATGTCAAACCGAGCAGAGTAAGGAAAAGCAATGCCCCTACTTATCCTAATGAGACTATGGATTAAACTAAGCATGGACTTTGTCCTCAAACTGCTGCAAACTGCCTGAGGCAAAGATTTTGTAATGGTCGTCGTGGATAGGTTCAGTAAGATGGCACACTTCTTGCCCTACTCAAAAACTAATGACACTTCGGTTATTACATGTCTTTTCTTACAGGAGATTGTACGGTTACACGGCGTACTGAGAAGTATAGTCTTTGACAGAGACTCGAAGTTCTTGAGCCATTTCTGGAGAACCCTATAGTGTTGGCTGGGCACCAAATTACTCTTTAGTACCTCATGTCACACCCAAATTGACAGCCAAACAGAAGTGATTAATCGTACTTTGGGATCATTACTCTGAGTTGCAGTAAGCAAGAACTTGGCTGATTGGGATGTCTACTTGCTAGTGGTCAAGTTCGCCTATAATCGAATAGGAATGACACTACTAAGTAGACTCCCTTTGAGGTGGTCTACGGATTCAATCTCGAGTTACCTCTTGACCACACTTCTGTACCAATACCCACACAAGAGGACTTTGATGAATTTGCCAAAGCACAATCCCTTCAATGAATCTATGATAAGATCACTCGGTACATCAACTAAGTTGCCAGAAGGATGTGGGAAAAAGACTAAGGGTAAAACAGCTAAGCGATTTTAGCCGGGAGACCTGGTGTGGTTGTACCTTAGTAAGGAGCGGTTCCCGAACAAGAGGAAAAACAAATTTTTTGCAAGAGTAGAAGGACCCATCAGAATCCTCTAGAAAATCAATGAAAATGCCTATAGGTTGGAATTGCTTGAGGATTATGGGGTTTCAGATACCTTCAACATTGCAAACCTCAGACCATATCACCCTGATGGAGAACCGAGCGAACACCATTCAAATTTGATCCTAAATCCAAAACAACCTAGAGGGAATGATGGGAATCAGGCTATCGGACCTCTGACCCGCAGCCAACCCTAAGAACTAAAGGGGTTGGCATGACGAATCCTTCTGTTCCAACCAACCCTTACCGAAGCTGAATACTTCCTTGTCAAGTCACCTTTCATGCTATATTGTATGACTACCCATTTTTTTGCAATATGTCGAGTTGATGACTACTCTTTAGAGTCAAACCAACCAATTACTTGACATCTTCCTTACCAAGAAGCTGAGAGAGAGAGTCCGGACTGACTAAGCCATACCTACTCAAATAAGCCCGTTGTCTGTACTTTTTGTCTATATCTTCTAATGACATCGTCAATATAGCATCACCACATGTATAGTATCATATGTAGAATTCATTGCAACAATGATTTTTTTTCTTATATATTCATTTTTACCCTTTTGTATTTTATACATTACTTCCTTAGAAAGTACCCTTTTTGTCTTTTCCTTTTTAGGTAGGCTGCCCTAACTTATGGGTATAAATACCCTTATACTTATAACTATGACAACTACCAGATCATTCTTAATATACTCTTTGAGTACTTTTCTTCCTTGCGTAAATACTGTTTATTTACGCTCGGCATCACTCTTATCTTTTCCTTTAAGCAAGGTTAGGTGGCGAGTAATCTCACTGGACCAATTCATGTGTCATATTGAATTGTGTCGTGAGTCCTCGAAAGTTCCATTGGTGCGTCATATCCTCTGGAGTTGTTTGTAGGTTTTGCTTATTATTTCATTCTTCATTTTTACCTTTTCACACTTTTCCTCATTAATCCTTTTCGAGCTTTTTATAAGCTCGAACCCATCCAGCGACTAGCCTTATATGTTCTTAGTTACGGTTTGCAATACTTTGTCTGTGAAAGAAATCAAGTTTATGGCTCCGAGTATGGTTGATAAACCAAACCATATGTAAGGCCATATTGGTCTTTAATTCTTCATTCTTCTCTTCTTATAGACAACTGAGCGACTAGCCTGTGTTGCTAGTAGTATTGGGACATAAGATTTTCCTTCTAAAAATTGGGTCACTAGCTTTGCAATCCTATGATGTATGTCAAAAAATCCATTAGGAAATAAAATTGTTCCAAATGCTGCCAAGATATAGGTGTTGATTCTATATTGCTACCAATCTTCAAAGCTACCATAAACGAGTTTCTGGTTATAGCTGGATAGGGTCATGAACTAAGTAAAAAGATCATCTACCTTAATAATTCTCCTATGGGGATCTACCCATATTTTACATATTTTAGATTCATGGAGGCCTAAGAGCTTTTTGAAAACCTTTGTAGGGCTAGCCGTGATATTTGGGACATATTTTCTGTTTCCCACAAAGGGGACTCCTAATAGATAGGAGCATTCTTCAACGGTTGAGCTCAGTTGACATAGGCGAAAGCGAAAAGATTGACTCTAAGGGTCTCAGAAGTAGATCAAAGCTCATACCATGGTAATATTGGTTTAGACTTTAAGTAAAGAGAGGATAGGCTTAATCTTGTCTTCAATGAATTTCTATTGGTCTGGATTGAAAAAATGAAACCATCTTTCAAGTATCCCCTTAGGCTCTAGAAGCTCGTAGATATGGACTTCTTCGAAAAGGGGCTGTATAAGAGAGGACTTAACCATTCTCTACAAAAGGATGAAAAGAAAATTACATCAGAACTATCTTATTTACATGGGAATTACATCGATATTTTAAAGAAAGAAAACATTTACAAGGAAAAGATTAGAAAACTTCATGGATTTTCTTTTAGTCTTGCCATATTGTATCAATTTCTCGATTTTGGGAAAAAGGTTCATGAATGCAATTAAGGTAGGTTCTAAAAAGGTTCTTAAGTTTTGTGACCTCATTTGTTAAAGAATACTTTCATTGGTCACATTGAGCTTAAGTGAGGTGGCCTAATCAACTCTAAGCGATGGTTACACCACAACACCTAAAACATACACAATGGCCCCCCTCCTATGGTCCTAAGATGGCTTGGGTTTGATTGTATCTACCTTGCATTTTTTATGCAACAATTGACCCCTCATATCCTAATACATATGGTATGCAAAATAAATTTGATAATAGTATAGACATGAAGTTAATAAAAGATAAATAGAAACTGAGAGTGAATTCTAGGAAAAATACAGGAAAAGAAACTCTAGGTTTTGTCATTTTTTCTTTTTCCTTTATTATAACAATGTTGCCTTGTTAGTTATTCGTCAACCTTAAAGAATGTATATAAGAAGGGTGGGTTTTAGAGGTCCTTAAACTCTGTAACCTTATGTGTTTCTAAAAAACAGTTCTTTAGTCACATTAAAGTTTAAGTGGAGTAGCCTAATTGGCCCCAAATGGTAATTGCCTCATTACGACCGAAACTTACATAATGACTCTCTGTCCTAAGATCTTAAAATGGCTTAGGTTTAATCGTATCTATTATGCATTTATGGAAAAATAAATCCCACCTCTTAAATGGCTAAATAAACAAAACCTGCAAAAAAAAAAAAAAAAAAAATAGTTATGGTACAAATGATAATGAATTAACATATAAGTAAATGAAATATGGTTAGTAAGGTGGTTTTTAGAGATTAATTTTAATTTTGAAAAGTTGAATGGCTAACCCTCTTGATTAGTCCCCAATAAAGTCACCAAGCTGTCAAGCCTGGTTTTTTCCTCCCGGTATTTTTATAAATAAGTTTTCTTTAAGCCAATTAATATCAAACTCTACCCATTTAATATTAATCCCTGATTAAAGTTTAAAGAAAACTGGTTTTCTTTTTCTTATATCTTGTAAAATGCTTTAGAGTCACCACTCGACTAGAGTTGGGAAAAAGAGTTAAGTTATTACTAATTAGGTGGATTGATTATAACTTAACTATTGGTCTAATGAGAAAATCAATTTTCAAAATAGATTTCTAAAATGAGAGATCTGGATCTGAAGGTTAGGATTTTTAAACCCATATGGATACCATTAACTTTCTAATTTTAATTTTAACCTTAAAGATCACCTTTCAATTCTATAAAACAAAACTCAATTTTTGGTTAATCGAATTAAATAACTTGAGTAATCTAAACTAAAAAGGAAAAATAGGTTTTTTTATTTGTTTATTGTCGCCTTGTAAGTACCTACATAACCGCTATTTGGGATCAGATATACATAGTTCTTTTTGTAAAACTTTAGTGGGTTAGGTTTGTTTTAATTTGAAATCAGATTTACGTTTTTAACCCAATTTAGTTTATTTAAGGAAATTTCTAAAAAAAGGTCCTAAATTGAATATTTTATTTTATTTTTTGAAAATTCTACAGTGCCCCAATTTTGAACATGAGTTGATTTATTTTGCTTATTTAAAAAAAAAATGTTTTTCTAAGTGATAAGACAATTTGTTTATTCACTAACCAATTTATTTATATTTTATTTATATTATTATTTTTTTATATTATCTGATTCATTTTTTTGTTTTATTTATTTCTATTAAGCTAAAAATAAGCTATTCTTTTTCTTTTTTCTTTTTTCTTCCTTTTTTCTTTTTTCCTTTTTTCCATTTTTTTTTTACATTTATAATTAGGAAATAATTGAATAAATAAAACAAATGAAAAAAAATACACCTTGAATTGCAACTAGTTCAAACTAAGAGAGAAGCGTAGGTTAGATTGGGTTAGGGTCGGGTCTTCGAGTCGCTCTAATGGTTTGCAGGTTGCATAGGGGAAGAAGATGACAACAGCTTAGAAGAAGTGGTTCAGCTTGATCCAACCACCAATATGAGCAAGTGAGGAGTTTTTTTGTATGTTTCGAATTGGGGATAACTGGGGTAGAGAGGATGCTATGGCTTGGGGTGGTCATTTTGCCATGGTTTGACATTGGTCAGATACAGTAGTGGTTAGGTGGTGTCGTTGGGAGTTATTAGGTGTGCAATGGTGGTTGGATTAGGGGTTTTGAGATATGATAAAGTTAGCTATGGTGTTGGGTTGAGTTGAAGGTGGCTGGATGTAGTGGTGTCGTCATAAGTTAAGGTGGCACCTAAGGTTTAATGGTGGTGGTTCATTTGGGGGGTTAGGAGGCATGATTGTATACGGAGCAAGTCAGGTTCATGAGCTTGAGGTGTAAGGACGCTTGATGAACAGTCAGCTTCGCTCCAAGTTAAGTAAAGAGAGAGAGTATGTGTGTGTATGTGTATGTCACTAGAAATTGAATGAGAGAGAGAGAGAGAGCTTGTGAGATGATTCTCTAATTATTGTGTCCTTGTATGTGTTCGGGAGAGTCCAATTTATAGCAATTCGAGTTGGCCTAAGCTTAGAAAGCCCATTAATGGCGAATTGAACATGAACACGTGATTCTAAGTTTCCAGCTTTTTTTTTATCTTAGGAGCTTGATTTGAATGCCCAAATGCATGAATCCAGATGTGTTCTTGGATTCTATTCGAAGTAAGCCATGTGGTGAATAAGATTAGAGCAAGAAATCATATGTGTATATGTGGAATTTTCGTAGAAAATTAAGTCAAAGTGAGGGGGGTGAGCTAATTCTCGGATGGGAAAGAGGAGGAAATCAAGGGAAAGGGAAAGAAAAAGAAGGGAAAGTGTTGACATGGTGCCATGTCAATTATGTTATCCAATCCTAGGGTATTACATGTCCAATAGTGATACGTGGCAGCTGACGTGGTGAAACCTTGATACGTCGTAGTACTTGATGTAGTAGTGTGTTAACTAAAAAAAATAAAAAGGCTTTTCCATGCCTTTGATAAGATTTGAACCCTTGACTTCTAAATTATACCCAATGCTATGCTCATGTGCTTATCTGTTAAATCGTTGGCCTATGCTTTGTCTATATATGTAATTAAGTTAGGTCAGCTTGGGTTAAATTTAAATTTAAGCACAAGTCTAATGGTCATTTCCTTAAATTTATTTAAATTAAAAAATCTATTCTATTAAACTACTTAAAATTTTATTATTTTCTAAATTCTTTTTTTTTTTCTATTTTTTGTGACTTTTTAATTTTTCTAAAAATTTCCATTTTTTTTTGCATTTTTTCTAAATTTCTTATTTTTTGTGTTTTTTCCTATTTTCCTATTTTTTTTATTTTTTTCTAGATTTCTTATTTTTTGTGCTTTTTATTATTTTGCTATTTTTTCTTTTCTTTTTGTATTTTTCTAAACTTCTTATTTTTTCTAAATTCCTTATTTTTTCAAATTTTCTTTAATTTTCTATTTTTTTGTGTTTTTCCTAATTTAGGACCCCTTATCCTATTCAAATGAAATAAACTAAAATAAAATAAGGGAACAAAAATTGGATGTCTATAGGTTTCAAGCTTTTTCTCCTTTTTTTTATTATGAAAATTTTAGCTGGGGGTTACCTAAACCCTCAAGGGTAGTGGATGACCATCTAGAATCCAAATGTGGGTTGTACGACCCACATTCAAAAGTGTACTGCAACCTACTTGTTGTGGCCACTTCTCTTATCACACTAGGGCCAAGGGATGGCTGTGCAACTACTTGTAGGTTTCACATGACCCTTTTGGTTAAACATGTATAAGGGCTAGTTCTGAATCGTAAATTGGCCCAACCTAGGCTTTGGTAGGCCTAAACTTGCCTAAGAACCATCAAGCATCAAGGGTTCAAGTGGTTTGGTAGCTAAACTCGTCGGGTTGGCTTACGAGTTCAAACTAGTTCTAACCTAGCAATATTAAGAAAAAAAATTTCTCTCCTTCCAAACATATTCTTTCTTATCATCTTCTTCTACTTTTCCCTTTCCCAATATATTCTCTCTTTTACTTTTTTACATACATATTTTTCACATCAATTATCATCACCTCTTTTCTATACAATACATATTCCCATTTCTAATAATTGAATAAGAATTATTTATCATTTGTAACGTCTCTTGCTTTGTTTAATATTACTTAATATTTTAATATTAAACTACCATTAAGCTCATGTAGTTTAGATCAATTATTTCATAACAGAATGAAATTTAAATTGAAGATAATAGTGAATTATTTACACATCAGTACATGTAATGTATTTGTATGCATAAAATGTTACAATAATCTAGGAAAATAAATAAAAGTACGAGAGAAGGCGAGAAATATAATAGGAATTAATTGTAAAAAATAAAAAATAAAGAAATGAACTGGCCCTTGAATCGTTAATTAGACTAAACCAACCCAAGCCCATAGCCTTAATGGTCGATCCTAGTTCATCTTTAAGCTAGCTTATGAACTAGTGGTTCAAAGCTAGTTCGGCTTAATGATTAGGTCTACCTCTAGTAGCCACCAATCACACCTTAGCCTTAAAGTGGTCGGAAGTTATTTTCTTTTTAAATTTTCTTCAAATTTTTTTTCTTTTCCTTTTTTTAATTTTTGACTAAATACTTTAGTAAATATAATTTTATTATTTATATTTTGTTTTCTATAATTATTTTTCCGAATTCTTTTGTATAAATTAATATGCATATATATTATTCAATGCATTAAATTATATATAAGTATATATAATAAAGTATGTCAATTTTTTTTCCAAATTTTTTTTACATTTCATATATTTTTAATATTTTTTAGTTCTTTTTATTATTGTACAATTTTTATATTCTTCTTTTTATTTACAATTCTATAGCTACAATATCGCTAAATCAATGCTAAGTTAGGTCCACATGGTGGATAACGGCCACAATAGCTTGACTTAACGATGTTATAATAATAAGTTAGCTAGANTTTTCTTTTTAAATTTTCTTCAAATTTTTTTTCTTTTCCTTTTTTTAATTTTTGACTAAATACTTTAGTAAATATAATTTTATTATTTATATTTTGTTTTCTATAATTATTTTTCCGAATTCTTTTGTATAAATTAATATGCATATATATTATTCAATGCATTAAATTATATATAAGTATATATAATAAAGTATGTCAATTTTTTTTCCAAATTTTTTTTACATTTCATATATTTTTAATATTTTTTAGTTCTTTTTATTATTGTACAATTTTTATATTCTTCTTTTTATTTACAATTCTATAGCTACAATATCGCTAAATCAATGCTAAGTTAGGTCCACATGGTGGATAACGGCCACAATAGCTTGACTTAACGATGTTATAATAATAAGTTAGCTAGATCCCTTATTTGGATCACTTAATCAAATGTTAAGAACTTCTTAAAACGTTGATCTCTTATTCGAACTTACCCCTAAACATTGATACTCTTTAATGCAATAAAACTTAATAAAGTAAAGAGCAACCAGGTTTAGCTTTTTAAATCTTATTTTGGCAAATGAACAGTTTAAATAGATGTTGTAATGATACCAAAATGATGAAACAAAAAGGCTTCCAATGTTAGAGCATTTCATTAGTGGATAGGGAAACTAAATGTTATACGTAGGAAATTGTCACTAAAGAATATCGATTGAAGATGAGCCAATCCTTTGCATCTTAATGTGCTTGACGAGCCAAATAGCAAATGTTTGAGTAGATCATCCCCAACCAACAAGTCGACGCTCGTTGACTGCCTAGGGTTTGCACAAGGCTCAACTCCTTCCATTGAACATCGGCTAACCCCTTGATGAGCATCTCAGCCAGCTTTTATCTTTAGTGGCTACAGCTCACTACAGCTCATTAATGAGTGTTTGACATTTGTAGTATGGTCAGCACGTCGAATACCTTTACCCTTACCAGATCATTAAGCTGCAGATTTGGTGGCCCGATCAACCATAACTTATTGGCTGCAATGAAGCTCTATCACCCATTGCAAAGCGTACTATTTGTGAGCAACCAATACAAACGAACCCCCGATTGCCACATGCCCAAGTAAATCACATAAAAGGCACCAAGGGTCAACAAGTAAGAAAATTTGATCTTTCTTTCTCGAATCCCTTTCTCTCTCTTACTCTTACACTTCTCCTTCTCCCTAAAGAAGAGAAGTTGATGACCAGCATACATACCAAGCAAGTACAGTCATTTAGGTTTCCAGTTCTCTCCTCCCCTTTTCTTGGTTCTCCTTATTAACTTAAACGTTGGAGGGCCCCCATAACCTCACCCTTAGGGGGCTTTTTTTTAGGTGTTGAGGAGAAGTCCAGTCTAATTCAACCCTACATATATTAGTTGGTCACCACACGATCAACATTTTGGTGCTCACTATTTTAGGCCATCACAACAACGATGGCTAAAAGCAAAATCAATAACTCGCAAGCTTCCTATGTGGAAGACACCAATACCTCCCAACAAGGAAGAGGTAATCAACCCTCCCACCTTAGAATGAAACACCGAAGTCCAAGAGCTTTCATGACTCGTCTAACAAATGTTGGAAAGAAATAAAAAATACCATAAATCTACTATAGCTTTATACAAAGACTTAACACTGCTTAAGAATGCATCTTAAAAGCACCCAAATGGGGAAGGAACAATCAAGTCCTCCTCACAGCCAAGAAAAAATGATGAACAGCATAATGTGTGTCTAATGCACTTACACGAACACATTTGGCATCATCACTAAGCACACGAAAACCTATGCAAATAGTTCAACCACAATCTCAGTAAAACACACATGGGGGGTAAGCACACAACAACAAGTAAGCTAGTTGACAGCCTATCACTAAGGCCATCACCAAAAGACTATGAAGACATGAACATGGACGAGATCAATGAGCACATTTGTTATGCTTCTAGCGTGCATGATTGAAAGAAGGTCGAATCGTCCATATGAGCATCACGTATAGTTATTAAAATCGTGATTATACTTATGTGATTTTATTAATTTATGATTTTAGGAAGCTCTTTCAAGTTAACTTATGTATAAACTCTTTTTCATATAGAAACTTATGTTTTTAACCCAATTTACATGTAAACTCAATGGAAACTTACGTTTTTGATCGAGTTTACTGATTCTACATATTTAAGTTAAATGGTCTAAAAAATAAAAATAAAAAAAAAATACATCTAAGCTTTTATGAGTTATCAACTATCAAGGCATTATATCATCTTCCATATCCTTTTTTTTTCTCTTAGTCTCTTATTTTATGTTTACAAACTTTACCCAAGTTTTAACTCTAATACTAAAGATTATAAAAAATAGATATATAATTCAATTTGTACCATCAGTAATTTGAAATGAGTTGAAATATTTTGTTCTCTTAGGTTCATTGCTTTTTTTCAAAAGAAAATAATAGAAAAAGTTTACTTTCAACTTTGTTTGTCCTTCTTCCATACATATTTAATTATAAATTATTAAGAATTTTTTATGAAAAAAAGAGCTTAATCCCTTCATTTATGTATTTTCATCATTTATTTCAAGTTTTAAATAATTACTATAAACATCTCCATATTTTTTTTGAAGCTATTTTACATAAGTTGTACAAGTTTACGTTTCTACATTTCGATCATGAGTTTAACAACTTTAGTGTCATGCTCTACGCTGATAAAAAGCCCTTTCATCCCCTTAATTCTCAAGGAAAAGCTCTCCATCAGCACGAGGTTACCACATCCCAACACCTACAATGGTACTACCAATCCAAACGACCACCTTATCTACTTTAAAATAATGACAAGCCTCCACAATTTCTCAAACACTATGATGTCCAAGGCCTTCCCTAATACACTAGTGAAAGCTGCCTTGCTTTGGTTTAACACTCTTCTTGAGGCATTAATCACTTCATTCGATAACCTAAGAAGCAAGTTCCAACAACATTTCCTTGGCTTTGAGTCCCATGATGAGATTCCTCCATCCTTTATAAAGTTAGGGAGCACCCCAATGAAAGCTTACGAGCATATTTTAAGTGCTTTAACTGAACAATTCTACAAGTATCCAAGTTAGACACAAGGACGGCTCTACAGGCACTCCTAATAGGCATATATCCAAATGGAAGGCTCTTTAACATTGTAACTTTAGATAAGCTTGAGTCCTTGAACGAATTCATGAGAATCGTTGAGAAATACAAAGCTTAAGATGACACTATCATAGTATGATTTGAGGTGGAGAGTAATACCTACATCTCAATAAAGGATTGTTTGGGACCTCGCAACCCTAAACCATAACCCCTTGCATGGGAGAAGCGTAACCAGCAGAGGCATAAGTTTTAAGACTATATCTTGTACACACCCTTAACCTAACCACTCGGTGAAATCATGTATGAAGTCCAAGAGCAATTTTCGAGACCCCCAAGCATCTATAAGATGCTAGAAGTAACAAACTTAGGTAAATACTGTGACTACTATAGAGTATACGGACACAACACTGATGATTGTTGCCACCTCAAGAACATAATCGAAGGTCTTGTTCAAAAAGGCCACATCGACCACTTCATCATAGATGAGAAAAATCAAATCTAACACCACTGGATGGATAACCAACAATAACCCTACCATCAATAGAGCAATCCCCCAACAAATAAATAGAACCAAAGGGGATGACGTGGTCAAGTCAACACCATATTTAGTGGACCTAGCCTCTTTTCAAGCAACACCACCCTCACGCTTAGACATGAGGTATATATTATTGGAAGTAAGAAGCTAAAGATTGACATGGCAATAAACTTCACCTACGAAGATGAGTAGGGTGTTAACTTGCCCGGTAGCAATGCACTTGTTATGAGTATTGAAATTAGGTATCTCAATGTCCCAAAGACATTTGTCAATACTGAAGGCTCAGTAGACATACTCCGGTATAACGCCTTCGAGCAAATGAAAGAGCAACTTGATGAGCCCATTTAGTCATACAAATATGGCCTCATCAGGTTTAGAGGCAGTAGGCCAATGTTTGTAAAGGGGATCATTACCTTACTTGTTTGATTAGGGGATGGAAGCACATCACCACCTAGTCTATAGACTTTGTCTTTGTTGACATTTGGTCACCATATAATGCTACTCTCGACAGACCAAGCATAACAAAGTTCGAAATGCTAATTAGCTAGAAATGCCTTAAGGCAAAGTTTATGACCCCAACTGGAGTTGGTGAGGCTAGAGGAGATCAAGCTCTATCCAAGATGCTTTACCTAAAAGCACAATCTGGAAACAATGTCATGACCATCGAGTCCACCAACCCCCCTAGAAGATATGCTAGGGATCATCCCTATACCTGAAGCCACCTACCACCTCAATGTCAATCCTACCATATGACCTATTAAGCAAAAGAAGCAACATGTCACACCCAAATGTGAGGTTGCAATCAAAGAGGAAGTATAGAAGCTGCTTTATATAAGCTCTCTCTCTAGTGCTCCTCATTCACCCTTCGTCCTTGAGCTAAACTACTACAACCAACAACTCGCCCAAGCTTTAAGCTCTTGAATGCTACCCCATATGCCTTTAGCCATAGTCCCCAACTCGAGCTCAACTGCTTAGTGGCTTGATCAAGCCTTAGCCTCTGTTGAAACCACCATCATAGCTAACTTCAACTCAATCTAACACCATAATTGACTTTGTTGTGTCTAAAAATCCTTGACCCAACTCCCCATCAACCTCTAACAACCACCACTGAGCTCAAGCACTAACCACCGCCATTAGAAAAGTTCAATAACTCTGAAACCACCACCAAACATGGTGGCACCAACGCTACACCCCATATTTCCAATAAAAATCACATGAAAATGTGATTTCCCCATCAATTTAGTGCTTAGATCCCGATCCTCGCCCCCCTTGTAAGCTCCCAAAATTGAGTTTAGGACAACCGAGCTCAGATTTAGGGCTTTTAGGGTAACTTATCCAATTGAGCCCAAACTTTGCAACTAGAATGAAAAAGTTAGTCGAGATATTACAGTGAAGTTAGATTTTAGTAATAATGACCCGAAATCCCAATTTTGCCCTTAGAAATTGGAGTATTTATTAAAGCCCTAAAATTGAACTTAGATTGCAACGAGAAATTAGAGATAAATTAATTGAGCTATAAAATGAGATAATGTAGTATAATTTACTATAAAAAAAATACACGTAATTTTTTAGTATACCCAGTACAAATAATAATTATACTCGTAAATTAACTTTAAATTGAGTAATTATATATATATTGTGTTGAATTCATGAAATTAACCTTAGAATGTATCCTAAAAATAAAAGATATGCTAGAAACTTAATTATACGAGTAAAGTTATATATTTCACATGTTATTTATATAGGGTATATACTTATATACTAATTAAATAATCAAATCCTAACATATACTATACATATTTAATTAAATAATTAACAATACTTATCCTAAATACAATGGAGCTTGCTGGAAATCCACGTGGCTGTTGTAAAAGGAGAAGGATTGCTGATTCAAAAGTAAATTAATAGTTTTAGGACACCACATGCTTAGCTAAAATAGGAAAAAAAACAAAAGAAAAAAATAAAGAAAAATCATAGGCGGTGAAAGAGCACTATAAAAATTACCCCAGCAGCAAGATGATAACATTTGATAGTTTGGAATAAAAAATAACAAAAAGAAAAATCAGGAAAAAATCGTAGAAAATAAAAAAAGAAAAAAGAAAAACAGGACAATCACCAAGCAAGGCTAGTTCTTAGGGTTCCCTTTGATCTGCTGTTACACCACTCCACCACCAAGGAGTACCCCCAGCGTTTAGGCGTTCCGACAACCGCCCAGCCGCCGTCGGCTACCGGAGCACCCAAGAACACCAAGGTCAAATTTATGCCTGTTTTTCAATAATTTCTAAAAAATAGTAAATCCACCCAGAAAATTATGAAAAAAATTACACTTAGGTTATTTTAGACATGCTTTCATGTGATATTTTTATTTTTGAAAAATTCGTAATATTTAATATGCTTTATTAAGAAATCTGTAATTCATCCGAATATATATTAGTGAAATAAATGTACTATGTGATGTTGTTTCTAGCTGAAAATTTTTGTATAGGATGTGTATGATATATGGGTAATTGCTACATAGCCCAAATTTTTATTTGAATAATTTTAATATTTATTGAATTTTTAGGCCTGAAATTGGTTCGAAAATAGGCTGAAATTATGAATTTAATAGGAAATTATAAAATTAATTGATGAAATGGACATGTACTGATCTATAATAAATAATAATGATATTAAGTTAGATTGAAATTAATTGGATGCTAAAAGAATTATAATTGGTTAATTTATCAAATTTAGGGGTAAAATCGTCAATACGAAAATATAGGCAATAAATTGAAAACTTGAAACCAAGTGATAATTGAATTCCCTATATTTTTAGAAGTCCATAGAAATTTTCAGGGAATTATTGGGTAATCCGAACTATTTATTACGAATTTATTAAGTAAAATAGCTTAAATTACAAGTCGGGGTGTATTTGTAATATTAATAGACTAAAATGAGTTAAATCGTTAAATAAAACCTATATATAGGATTGCTGATCCAATTGGGTTAAATAGAGATTTTTATTATAATTATTAATATTTTCTGATCGGGATGTACTTTAGGTGTATTAAAATTGAATAATACTTATATTATTACAATATAAGGACATATTGGATAAAATATAATTTAAAACTGTAAATTTCGCATAATACAATCGTTTTTATATAATTATGTATAATTGTATTAAAAATTCAAACTACCCGTTAAAATCCATCTCTAGGAACATGACTCATAAGATGTGTCGTTAAGTCTATACGAACTCAATGACACTAGTTTTGTTGAAATCGGATAACCTTAAGCAATCTAGCTTATAACTATAATATATTCAAGAATATACACATTTCGGTAACTTTACCGGAATCAAAACGTGAATTAATAAATAAAAAGTACGTTTCGATACGGTCAAAACGATATATAATACGTAATAGTATATATGATGTATAATGTCAATAATTAATAATTTAATTCGATATATAGTAATGACATGACTGCATATTATGGAAATAATATATATATATATATAACCATTTTAGATTAAACCCTAATGTTTTCGTAATTATTACGAAAACTAAATTTAGACCTTTTGTATAATTAGGACCTTCCAAAGACGGCTAACAATTCAAGTCAGAAATAACGAACATCCGAACAAGTAAGTTGGGATGGTAGCTTCGCTGTTGTTTGGGTACTATTTAAAAGTATCCGGAGACCCAAGAGTACTTCTGGTTGTGTTTGTAGTTAGATGATTATGCGCATGCTATGTGTGTGAATGATATTCTGTTGTGACAGGAGTTCAACTCCTTGGTGTGCTGTTCTGCATATTTGCATGGATTCTGTATTGTGTGAACTTATTGGTCACCCCTAATTATCACTAATGATTATTCGACTAAAGTATAATTGGTCATGCATAATCACCCGTTAGGGAAAACGATTAAGAGTGTTAAGCCAAACACCGACTTCCTTTGATGAGGATAGCTGAAATGGTTCTTTCCCCATCCTTAGTCGAACTAAGTAATAGGCGAGGAGGTCGCGGCAAGGTTAGGGGCCGTGGTTCGAAGGCGATCTTGGGAGGGGAGTGTTCTCCATTGCATAAGCCCAGGTTTGGTCTAACTTGAGTCGCGATGAAACTCCTCAATCCGGGTTGGAGCGGATGAAATTTCTCTAACCTCACAGTGGACCGGTTAACACTGTGCGATGTTTTCATTTGAGTGATTGCATTACATTTCATCATAATTATTAACCTTATTTGTGATTGTATAGTACTCTTTTGACCCCGCCCCACTTACTGAGCTAGTTGTGCTTACACCCCTACAGACTCTTTTGCAGGTGCTGAGTAAAGGTAAAGATGTTCAGGTACTACCGTTCTCAGGTTAGTGTACTGCTGTATGGGAAAGTGAGGATCGAGGAATTTAACTGAACCTGAGCTTTTGTTTTGTCTTTAAGTTTTGAAGAAAACTAAATGGGAATTCCCTAGGAGCCCACTAGTTTTCTAACTTATTGTATATAAATCATAAAACCTGTGGTTTTTAATAAACTCTGATTGTAATCTATACCCTTGGACGCGAAATGTTTGTATAATTACTGTTGTAGTACTAAACAACAGATTGTATAGAACAAGTATTTTATAAAAGCTTTACCACAGGTTTGGACATTAACAGATATCAGAACAGACGTTTCAAGCTGGTTGAGTTGTACGCCTTGTGTAAACTGCGTCTACGATGGCAGCTGTGAGGTCAGCTTCTATCTTAGATTAGTTTACACGGTGAGACTGTTATGACTCTTCTTGTTCGCGGCGTGACCCCACCCCTCGAGCCTTATACATGCAACGCATGTGATCGGGTTAGACAACCTGAGTCTAAGTTGAAATCTGGGTCTAAAATTGTGCACTCAACCCGATCCATGCCTTACTTGATTCTAGTTCAATCCTGCTTCCATTTTTATCTTTGTTATGTATTTTTCTTTTCTTTTTTGTTTATATATTGTATTGTAAAAAAATAAATAAATGAATAAGAAAATCCAAATAAAAAGAGGAAAAAGAAGGAAAAAAATAGAGAGAAGGGAAAGCTTTATCTTATATATTTATTTATTAAAAAAATAAACGAAAAATAAAATATAATAATGAAAAAAATTTTAAAAAAATTGAAAAACGTTTTATCACTTAGAAAATGTAGTTTTCAACAATAAAAATAAAATAAAATTAACCCATTTTTAAAATTAAGGCTCTTACCCTTAGAGTTTTCCAAAACAAAGTATTCAAAAATTTGGACCCTTTTTAGATATTTTCCTTAAAACAAAATAAAATGGCTAAGACCAATTTTTCAAAATTAAAATGAATATAACACATTATAGCTTTATCAAATGAACTATGGAAATTTGATCTTGAATAGTGAGTATGTAAGCACTTGTAGGAGACTACGGGTTGATTTAAAATATATAAAAAATTGTTTTCCCCTATAGATAAATTTTTTCAATAGATGTTATTTCATTGTTTGTTTTTTATAAATAGAAATTGTGAATTATAAGGGAATATTGAAAACAAAATTTAAATTCGAAAAGATTAAAAGTAGTACCCTTTAAGGGTTTAAAAGGTGAGCCTTCAAACTCAAATCTTTAGTTTTTAAAACCTTTTTTTTTTAAATTGGTTTTCCAAGAGATCAATGGTTAGGTTAAATCGATCCACCTAATTGATTTAATTAAACCCATTCTTTTTCCCAATGCTAGTTGGGTAACGACTCTAAGTTTTAAAAATAGAAAACCAAATTTTTCTCAACTCTTAGTCAATAATTGGTATTAAATAGGTCATGGTTTAATATTGAATGAGTTAAGAAAAGTTAGTGAAAAATCAGAAAAAATCAAGCTCAATAGCTTGGCAACTCCACTAGGGACATCGAGGGAGCTAGCCACTTAAAAACTCTCCGAAATTAAATTTTTCTTTCAAAATACCTATGTTATTTATTTATTCTTATAATTCATTTCATATATATACTTTGTTTTAATGGTTGTATTTGTACTTAGGAGATTGGAGGGAATGATTACATCAAGGATATAGGATAGATATAGTCGGACCCAAGCCGCCTTAAGACCCTATGAGAAGAGCCATTGTGTAGGTTCCAAGTATAGTGGGGTAACCACTGCTTAAGGCTGATTAGGCTATTCCGCTTAAATTTCCTTGTGACAAAAGAATCTTTTTTTTGGAAAACATGTAAGGTTATAGAGTTGAAAGACCTTTAGAACCTACCTTAATCACATACATGAATTTTAGACCAGTGAATAAATAGTAATGGGGCATATCACAATTGAAAGGTTGAAACTTTACCAGAAATCCATCATACTAAAAAAATATTATAATATATCTTCCTTGTACTGTAATAATGGAATTTTAGTAAAAGTCTCAAACTTAAACCCTTTTATTACCACATTATTATTTAATTGCTAGCCCTTTGCATTTGCATCCATATGCCTTCGTCTTTTCTTGTATTTATTTATGTGTAAATATTAATGTTTGTTTATTCATGTTTGTAAATGAACTTATTCGGTACCTTTATTATCTTTATAAAAATTGCATTGTTTTTCAAATTAGAGGGTTTCTCTATATATTGTAAAATAATTTTCTTTTACCACTAGTTAAGTCACCATTTTAGAAAAAGACCATTAGGCTTTAAGGCATACTTGTAGATTATTTTAACTAGCCTTTATAATGATTAAACTTGTAAATAGCCTTTCAAAGGAATTGGACTTAAATTTTTCCCTCTTTGTAAAATTTTTCATTCTATAGATTATCATAGGTTTTCATAGACTCTCTCAACCTTTAAATTTGCAAATCCTTAGTTGACTTATCAAATTCATAAATTTCGAAAAAAAAAAAGCGTTTATTTATGTAGAGTCTTACAACTATAAGTTTTCATTCTAGAATATATCCCCTTACCAGTCTTTCCCCTCTCACTAGATTTTTTTTTTTTATTGCTCTTCTTATTAGTTCTCATTTACCCACTCTTCTCAATATTTAGATTTTCCAATTAGAAATTATTTGTAAATATCAAGTGCTTCATAAAATTTTCCTTTTTAAAATAATTCTTTTCTTTTAATTACACCTTTTATAAGTATTGTGAACAATCTTTTAAATACTTACAAATTGTATATACTTTTCTTTATTGACTATAAATTGTAAAAATGTTTCTCACTCTAATTTTTTTTTTAATAGAGTCTATCAAATAAGTCTATAAACTTAGGTTTTTCTCATATCTCACCCGTAATTTTTTTGTGTGCAAATCTTCTTCTTCTTGTTGTCCCTTATAAAATAATTTGTAAATTTTCTTTTGGTTTCTCTATTTTTGTAAAAATTCTTCTCATAACAAGTTAAGTTGTTCCTTTTTCTCTTTCAAAAAAAAAGAAAAAGAAAAGAAAAAAAGAAGGGTTGTTAACAGGTAAGGATTCTTTTAATCAGGTTCAAATGGCTAATGATAAGATTACCTACCTAAAAAAAATGGTATGTCAAATGGCCTAACAATTGCAAATCATGTTTCCCATAATTACTAGTCTCTAAGTGTCTCAAGATTCAAGCTTGGAAAAAAGACTTTCAAATTTAGAAGAAAAAGTAACAACACTACAAAAGAGCATTATAGACATAGAAATGGCAATAGGCCAGGTGCTTAAGAGAGTTCAATACCCAACATCCAATACTGACCAAATGTCAATAAGCCTAAATAATGAAAGTAGCCTAAAAAGAAAAGAGCTAAAACAAGCCTAAGAGGCTTAGAGGAGACAATTTACTCAACTAAGGATCTTAGTAGCCCAAATCTTTCATCATCTAAAGGACGTTAAGAGCTTGGCTTGTGAAGCCCTTAATCTAAATTACAGACTATAGAGCTTTGACCCAAAAGCTCGATGTGACAATCATATGGGTCAAAAAGGGGCACTCTATTGAAAAATGTTGGAGGTTGAGGAACAAGATTCAAGCTTTAATTGATGCTAAGGTCATTCAGCTGAAGCTTTAAGAAGTTGGTCCTTCTTCAAGTCATGAGGGGAGTTTAACCGAATCACTTAGAGCTCCAATCCTTTTGAGTTTACCAATATATTATGATAAGCTCACATGTCATCTTAAGTAGTTGGGTGCTTAAATAGAGCAAGTTAAAGCAAAGGCAAAGAAGAATAAGTTCTTTTCAATAAATTCTGCAATAAACTCATAAGAGAATGTTTTGCATAGCTTTATAACGGTTGGAATAAAATTATCTTATTAGTTGGCTTTTAAATTGAGTGATTGCAATTTAATTAATTTTGGGGCGAATAAATATAGATTCCTCACTAAGGAATTAGTAACTCGCTTTTAAAAGGTTTAGGATGAAAATGAGCAAACTATATCCCACATACTAACTTTAAACACTTTGAGAGTTGAGTAACATCACAGTAAGGATGCTTTAGATTCATTTCTTAAAGGAGGTCAATTTTAAATTTGATACGCAAATTAAAATGAAGAAATCTCAAAACACAATTAGCTTTTGTTAACCCTATTGGACTAACTTGAAGTATTTTCAAATTTAAACCATATCAAGAACCGCCCCATACTAAGGCAATTGGAGATTTAGGTCATTGATTAGGAGAAAAAGATAAAAACTGGTTTATACTTACTTTAGTGGCATCAATTTAAGGATAATTTTTATTTCTGATAATTTGTTTTCTCTAAAACGAAGAAGAGCTTATAAGAACCATATACATACAGTCTAAACACTTTAGGGAGATAGTTACTTCTAGGCTTAAGTGATAAAAAAGAAAAAAAAAACAATGAAAGAATAGGGCAACAAAAAAGTTAAAAAAAAAAGTTGGAGAAGAAAAAGAAGAAAGAAGAAAAGAGGTCTAAAAATTAGGCCCAAGTATAAGATGAAAGCCCCAAAAGATATATCATATCCTAACAAGAGCAACAAAGCTAAATAAAAAAGCTAGGAATCAAAGTTTAAATAGCCCCAAAAACGCACGACCTTGAATCACATTCCAAAAACACAAAACCTCCATATCCACTCTAAATCACACTTCAAAATCACAAACAAAAAACTTTCTTACCTATATTGTATCACACAAGACATCCCCACTCATAATACCTCTTACACTTGATAAAAACTCTTTTGATCTTAAAGGATAATTTATTTTTAATAAAAAATATTTTTGAAACTAGGCAAGCTCACTTTTAGTTTTTTCCTAAAGGTTCTTAACTTGTATACCCGGATTGAACAAGTAAATATTTCAAAATACGTCTTCTCATTAATCCCTCTTGAAACCATTTGACCAAAAGCCTAAATTTATAATGCTAAACCAAAAAAGAACTAACAAATTGATTAATGTGTAAACTTACAAAATGGATTATAATTTTTGGAATAGTAGTTGTAGACACCCAATTTTTGCCTCCCTTTATTTTATTTTATTTTATTTCAATAGGGCAAGGGATCCTAAATTAAGAAGAACAAAAAAAAAAAGAAAATTAAAGAAAATCCAAGAAAAAAATAAGAAATTTAGAAAAAATACAAAAAATAGTAAAAAGCACAAAATATAATAAATTAGGAAATTAAAGAAAACCCAAAAATAAGAAATTTTAGAAACAAAATAGATAAATAAGAAAAAGCACAAAAACAAAAGAAATCTAGGATAGATATAAAAAAAATATGAAAATAGAAAGAAACACAAAAAACAAGAAATATAGCAAATTAAAAATTTAAAAATTTTAGAAAATTAAAAAAGTCACAAAAAATAGAAGATTTAGGAAATTTAAAAAATAACAATTTAATTGGATAGATTTTTTAATTTCAAATAAGTTTAGAAGTGGGACCATTGAGCTTAGGTTTAGATTTGAATCTGGTCTAAGTTAACCTAATTTTAATTGTATATATGGATAAGGCATAAGCTAATGGCTTAATGGATAAGCATGTGGACTTATCATTAGGGTTTAACTTGGAGGTCAGGGGTTTGAATTTTGATGAAGGCATGTAAAAGCCTTTTTATTTTTTATCACATCAGGACCTGCTACGTGTCAGGATCTTATTGCACCATGTGTCCTGATATATGGCAGCATCAGGTTAGATGATGGGCTAACATGGTGCCACGTGATATGCCACGTCAGCTGCTACGTGTCACATAAGGACACGTCAGCTGCTATGTGTAGCACACTGTGGGTGGTTGAGTTAGCTGATGTGGTGCCATGTCAGTATTTTCCTTCCCTCTCTCTCCCTTTCTTCCTCTTTCCTTACATTTCCCCAGATTTTCTCTTCATTTCCATACTGGACAACCCATTTTCATATTGATTTTAAGATTCTATTTTTTTTTTTTTTTTTTTTTTTTTTTGCAATTTCACCAAATCCGCAGTGCAGTTACAAAGTTCACACTGCTTATTTTGAATAGAAACTAAGAACATGGATATATTCACACATTTGAGCATTTAAATCGGATTGCAAAATTAGGAAAAAACTGAAATCTAGTAAGTTTGCGTTCATTACAATTTCCCACCTTCCATCCTTAATCTGAGCTTGAATGTTATAAATTGAAGCTTAGGGGAGGGGAAGAACAGGAGAAACCAACTCCTAAATATAGCTCTTACACATAAGCTCTCTCTCTCTTCTCGTTTACGTCCTCTCTCTACCGAACTCTCTCTCTCTCCCTACTTAATTTCGAGTTGCACCACCACCTTAGGAACATTCCCTATAGGTTAAGCTTTTGAAACCGACCATCATCTCCATTAATCGTGCTTCTAAGTTGCCTTGTCGAACCACCACAGCCAAACCCTAACCCATCGCGGCTCCTCTTTTGAAACCACCACCTCCAACCCCCTTTGACCAAAATGACCACCACGGGTGAGCTCCCCATGTCTTAAAACCCCACACAACACCTCCCTTAGACCCAACAGCCACCATTGTAACTGTAGCTCTACTATCTCTGACCATCACTTCCAAAAACCACCAAGTTGAGCCCTATTAACCTCAGTACTGTATTTACCCCCCCTAATCCCAATCTAAAACATACGAAACCCTTCTTTCCCCTTTGATTCAATGGTTGAATCAAGCAAAAACACCCTTTATGGCTGCTACTGCTGTTGAAGATCGACCTGGCTTTAAGTTTAACTTGTGAGTCGACTCAGATCCACACTCTAAACCCAATCCATTGCCTTGATCCGACCTACACCTCTTTAACTAGGATTTGGTTCAGCTCTCTTTTTTTTATTTTACTTTATTTATTGTTTTTGTTATTTCTTTAAATTATTGCTATTTAGTGTTTTTGTATTTTTTGTAATATAACAAAAAAATATAAAATATAAAAAGAAAAAAATTTAAAAAAAAATATAAACAAAAAAAAAATAAAAAAATAAAAAAATAAATGTTTACCACTTAGAAAAATTATTTTCTAAACAAATAAAAGTAATTCATCCTTTTTTTAAAATTAGGACCCTATTTAGAATTTTCCAAATAAAACCTTAATTAGGACCCTTTAGAAAAATTTTATTAAATAAATAAAAAACGAGTAAATAACATAAACCCGACCTTTTTAAAAAAAATAAAATCAGCTCAACCCAATAAAGTTTTACAAGAAAGAATTGCGTATATCTAATCCCGAATAGTAGATATTTAGGCAACTACGGGGAGATGATAAAAATTAAAAAACCTAATTTTCCTTTTTTAAATTTAGATTACTTAAGTTATCTAATTAGAATAACTAATATTTGAGTTTTGTTTTATGAAATTAAAAGGTGATTTTTATGATTAAGATTAAATTTGGAAATTTAATAGTAATCGTAAGGGTTTAAAATTCCTAACCCTTGGATCCAAATCTCTAATTTCAAAAAAACCGTTTTACAGATTCGTTTTAATCATTAAGACCAATGGCTAAGTTATAACCAATTTACCTGATTAGTTATAACTTAACTCTTTTTCCCGACCATGGTTGGATGGTGACTCCAAAGTGTTTTCTAAATATAAAAAGAACTAGTTTTCTTTAAATCTTAGTCGAAGGTCAATATTAAATGGGAAGAGTTTATTATTGGTCGGTTTAAAAAAGACTTAATTTAAAAAGAACTAGGAGATGAAAAACCAGGCTCGATAGTAGTCAGGACTGAAATCTAGACCAAGAGTGTATAAAGAAGTCCTCTTTGACTAGACTAATCATGAGTTACCTTTTCTTTTGAAAAAGAACATTTAAAATTACAAAACCCCACTAGGAAATTTAAGAGACATTTTTAAAGACCAAGACGAATATGGTTACAAAGGAAGGGGATGGTTATAAAATTTCCTTCTTTATTAAGAATTTATACTTGTTAACAAACATTTTTTTTAAAAAAAAAAAAGAAAGAGAGAAAAACGATAAAAGAAGAAAAAAAAAAAGGATAAAGAAAGTAAAGGCTTACTACAAGTTTTTTATCCATTTTCAAATCTATATCGGCTTGAGTAGCCAAACTTTCAAATCATGTCATCTATTTCCTATTTAACGTAGTCACACCTTTTAAGTTCGACCATATTGGTCAAGTCATCTTTCCTGAGGTAGTTTTTGATTAAAGGACCTAATTCTTGATGCCTTTTTTTTTTGTCATAATTGGTTTTCATTAAATTTTTTGTTTGTAAATATTTTTCAAGATAGGAAGTTTTTTAAACTAGTTACATTCCTCACTTCTCTTTTAGGGTTTTAGCTAGCTTACACAATGCTATCCCATTTTTCAACCAGTCTTTAGGGTTCTTGCCAGCTCTTTATGTGCCGACTCAACTCATATTTTCCTTTAGGTTAGTCAGTTTATAGAACACTAGCATTTCATCAATTTCTCTTAGGGTCTTAGCGGGCTCATAAGGTGCTTCCCTTTGTCAATTTCTCTTAGGGTTTTATAAAGCCCATAGGGCTTTCCCTTCATCAATTTCTCTTAAGGTTTTGGCAAGTCCATAGAAAGCTTCCCATCACTAGTTTTTCTTATTGTCTTAACAAGCCTGTAGGGGGCTTCTCATCACCAATTTCTCTTAAGGTTTTGACAAGCCCATAAGGTGTTACCCTTCATCAATTTTTCTTAAGGTTTTAGCGAGTCCATAGAGCACTTCCCTTCATCAATTTCTCTTAGGGTTTTAGCGATCCCATATGGCACTTCCCTTCATTAATTTTTCTTAGGGTTTTAACAAGCTTATAAGGGGCTTCCATTCATCAATTTCTCTTAGGGTTTTAGCGAGCTCATAGGGCGTTTCCCTTTCTCAATCCCTCTTTAGTGTTTTAACAAGCCCATAAGGAACATTCTTTCATCAATTTGTTTAGGGTTTTAGCCAGCACATCGAGTGTTATCTCAATTCACATCTCTTTTAGGGTTTTAGCTAGTAAAGGTGTGCAAGTGGGATTTAGCCCATTGGCTGGCTCATTTAACCTGTTTTTTAAACAAGCTTAGGCTAACGTTTTTTAGCTTGTTTAAAAGTGGGCCAAATGAGCCTAGCCCATTTAACTTGTGGGCTAAAATAGGTTGGTTTAGGTGAGCCCATTTAACACATTTACTATTTTGGCCTGCAAGCCAACCACTTGCTTTTTAAATAGGTTAGGGCTGAGGTTTTTTAGCCCATTAAAAAAGCGGGCCAAATGATCTTAGCTCATTTAACCCGCAAGCTAAAGTGGGCCTTGCCAGGTTAGCTCGTTTAACCCATTTGCATACCTTTACTAGCCAGCTCATACAACACTATCCAAATTTTTGACGAGTCTTTAGGATTCTAGCCAGCTCTTGAATCACTATCTCAACTCATATTCTCCTTTAGAGTTATAGTTAGTTCATAGGACGCTTCCTTTTGTCAATTTCTCTTAGAGTCTTAGAGTACCCATAAGACACTTCCCTTTATCAATTTCTCTTAGGATCTTAGCGAGCCCATAGGGTACTTCTCTTCATCAATTTCTCTTAGTGTTTTAAGCAAGCTCATAGGACGCTTCCTATCACCAATCTCTCTTTAGTGTTTTAGTAAGCCCATAAGGTGCTTACCTTTATCAATTTCTCTTACAGTTTTAGTGAGCTTGTAGGGCACTTCCCTTTATCATTCTCTCTTTAGGGTCTTAACGAGCTTGTGGGGCGCTTCCATCCATTAATCCCTTTTTAAGGTCTTAGTGAGCTCATATGACGCTTCCCTTCATCAACAATCTTTCTCTAGTGTTTTAGCAAGCCCGTAGAGTACTTCTCTTTACTAATTTTTCTTAAGGTTTTCCAAATCGATTGTCATTTAGGGTTGCTAGTCCCCTAGAGATGCTCCTGCTTAGGTTAGTGAGCTCAAAAGATCATAGGTTTTCTCAAATCAATTTAAGGATGCAAATCCTCGAGAGATGTTTCTACCTAAGTTAGTAAGCTACCTAAGTTAGTAAGCTTAAAGGAGTATGACTAGGTTTTCTAAATTGATTCACATTTAGGGTTGATAGTCCTTAAGAGATACTCCCACCTAAGTTAGTAAGCTGAAAGGAGTATGACCAAGTTTTCTAAATCGATTTTCATATGGGGTTAGTAGTCCCCTAAAGACACTCCTACTTAAGTTAATGAGCTAAAAGAAGTACGACTAGGTTTTCTTAAATCAATTCTCATTTAAAGTTGTTAGTCCCCTAGAGACGCTCTTGCTTAGGGTAGTGATCTTGAAGGAGTATGACTAGGTTTTCTTAAATCGATTCTCATTTAAGGTTGCTAGTCCTCTAGAGAAGTACTTGCCTAAGTTAGTGAGCTTAAAGGAGCACGACTAGATTTTCTCAAATCAATTCTAACTTAGGGTTGCTAGTCCCCGAGAGATGCTCTCGGCTAGATTAGTAAGCTTAAAGGAGTATGACTAGGTTTTCTAAATCGATTCTTATTTAGGATTGCTAGTCCCTTAAGCATGTTCCCACCTAGGTTAGTGAGCTCAAAGAAGCACAACCATGTTTCCTAAATTGATTCACATTTAGAGTTACTAGTCCCTTAGAGATGCTCCCGCCTAGATGAGTGACCTTAAAGGAGCACAATTAGGTTTTTTCAAATCAATTTAGGGTTATTAGTCCCTAAAAGATGCTCCCACCTAAGTTAGTAAGCTCAAAAGAGCATAACCAGGTTTTTTAAATTGATTCACATTTAGGGTTACTAGTCCTCTAGAGATGCTTCTACTTAGGTTAATGAGCTCAAAGGAGCACAATCAGGTTTTTTAAAATCAATTCAGATTTAGAGATACTAATCCCCTAGAGATGCTCCCGCTTAGGTTAGTGAGCTCAAAGGAGCATGACCAAGTTTTCTAAATTCTTTCTCATTTAGGGCTACTAGTCCCCTAAAGACACTACCACTTAGGTTAGTCAACTTAGAGGAGCACAGCTATGTTTTCAAATCAATTCTAATTTAGGGTTGTTAGTCCCTAAGAGATGCTCTCGTCTAAGTTAATGAGCTCAAAGGAGTATGACGAGGTTTTCTCAAATCGATTCTCATTTAAGGTTATTAGTCCCCAAGAGATGCTATTGCCCAAGTTAGCAAACTTAAAGTAACATGACTAGGTTTTCCTAAATCGATTCTAATTTTGGGTTGCTAGACTCCTAAACACGCTCCCACCTAAGTTAGTTAACTTAAAAGATTACGACCAGGTTTTCAAATTGATTTTCATTTGAGGTTGCTACTCTCTAAGAGACACTCTCACCTAGGTTAGTAAGCTCAAAGGAGCACGACCAAATTTTCCCAAATTGATTCCAGTTTTAGATTGCTAGTCTCCTAGAGACACTCTTACCTAGGTTAATTAGCTCAAAAGAGCATGACCAAGTTTTCAAATCATTTCTTAGTTAAGGTTGCTAATCTCCTAGAGACACTCTTACCTAGGTTAGTAAGCTTAAAAGAGTATGACTAGGTTTTCAAATTGATTCTCATTTAGGGTTATTAGTCCCTTAAAGAAGCTTCCAGCTAGGTTAGTTAGCTCAAAAAGGCATGACCATGTTTTAAATTAATTTCCCTTACTAACTCTTAAGGCATTACCCTTCAATCAATGTCACTTTTATGGTGTTGCCTACTTTGAAAGTGCCTCCATTCCTTCAAAAATTTTTGAGGTTATAGTTAGCTTATAGGGTACTATACCCACTTTATGTTTCGACCATCTTTTAGAGCGCCTTCTCTCTTTTTGATTTTTCACCATTCACCAAATCTGGATTGTATCTAGGATAGCCTAATATTTATAGTGCTACTTAGGGCAATTTCATCCTTAAGGTAAAAATGGTGTACCTTTTTTGTCATTATAGTAAAGTTTTGCTCAAACTTCACTGCAAAGAGAAACAACTGTATACATCTCATTTTTGTCCCTTTATATTTTTAGAATTTTTTCTTTCCAGAATAGAAAAGGGGTCCTAATTTAGAATACACAAAAAAATAGAAAATTTAGAAATGTACTAAAAAATGAAATTTTAGAAAAATGCAAAAAAAAAAAAATAGAAAATAGAAAATTCCATAAAAAATACAGAAAAAAAGGAAAAATAAAAAAATATATAATTTCTTCTAGGAAAATGGGTTTTTTTTAGGAAAAAATAGACTTTTTATTAATAGTTTTTAAGAATAATAAAGATTTAAAGTCGGGTTAGGGTCATTAGGTTTGGTCATTTTTTAAAATTTGATTCTAAGCTATTACATAACTTTTAAGCAATTTAGTTACATCATAAATCAAGGCACAAGCTAATGGCCTAATAGTAATACACTTAGACTTAACATTGTTAGAGGTCTTAGGTTCGACACTCATAGTAGGTATATGCGCTTTTTTTTTTTATGATTTTTTTTAACTGCCACACATTAGGCCACATGTCTTGTTGAGACATGTGGCACAACACCAATGGTCTGTATGGCTAATGTAGTGCCACATCAGTAATCTTTCCTTTTTTTTTTTTTTGTTTCTCTTTCCCTTCCTTTCCCACCTTTTCCCATGCAAAACCAGCTTGGTATCACCACCTCGAGATCATTTTTTATTCAATCTTCATCGTGATTTCACTAAATTAATGGTGAAATCACGAAGTAGACATGGAATACTTTGTCTTGATACCAAGAACGGGTTCGGATGCATCTTTTACAAGGTCAAAATGAGCATTAAAGATTAGGAAAAACTCAAACGCACAGTTTTTTTACTTCCCATAATTTGAGCTCTTTAACGTGATTTGAAGTTTCCACTTGATGAATATGGTAAAAACAAAACTTTAGGATGCACATTTGACTTGAAATTTACACCTATTTGCACCTAAATTCGAGAATCGAGCTAAGTCCTTCTCCATACTTTATTTTGAATTCATTTCAAATCCTTACCTCCCACGTTTAACTTGGAATTTGGTTAGTATAAATAGTCTCTCCTCATCATGTTCCGATCATGAAGCTTCCATCCAAATCACAACTCCCAATCTTTTTCTCTCATTATGTGTGAGCGCCTTCTCTCTTTAGAGCTCCTCCTTCACCCTTCATCCTTGAGCTAAACTACCACAACCAACAACTTACCTAAGCTCTAAGCTCTCAAACGCTACCCCATACGCTTCTAACCATAGTGCTTAGCTCTAACTCAGCCGCTTGGTGGCTTGACCAAACCTTAGCCTCTGTTGAAACCACCATCACGGACACCTTTGACTTAATCCAACACCATGGCTGACTTCCTCATGTCTTAAAACCCCAACCCAACTGTCCTTCAACCAGTAACAACCACTACCGAGCTCAAACAACAACAATTACTACCAACTGAGTCCAATAACTCTAAAACCACCACCAAATGTGGTGGTTCTAAGCCTACACCTCATATTTCCAATAAAAATTACTTAAAAAATATGATTTCCCCATCAATTTAGTGCTCAAATCCATCTCTATGGCATCAAGAGCTACTGAGAACAACCCGAGTCTAACTTGAAAATTAAGTCTAAAATCAACCGCTTAACCTACCCTATGCCTTACTTAATTCTGGTTTGGTCCTACTTTCAATTTTATCTTTGTTAGGTTTTTTTTTTTTTCTTTTCTTTTCTTTGGTTATATATTTTATTTTAAAAAAATTAAATAAAAGAAAAAAATCCAAAGAAAAAATAGGAAAAATAAGGAAAAAAAAAGAAAGAAAAGGAAAAACTTTATCTTATTTATTTATTTATTCAAAACATAAATGAAAAATAATAATAATAAATTTTTTAAAAAAATTAGGAAATGTTCTATCACATAGAAAACTCAATTTTCAACAATGAAAATAAAATAAAATTAACCCCTTTTTAAAATTAAGGCTCTTCCCCTTGGAGTTTTCCAAAACAAAGTATTAAAAAATTAGGATGCTTTTTAGATATTTTCATTAAAACAAAATAAAATGGTTAAGAGACGTAAACTCAACCAATTTTTCAAAATTAAAATGAATTTAACACATTAAAGTTTTATCAAATGAACTAAGGAAATCTGATATAGAATAGCAGTTACGTAAGCACTTGTAGGAGACTCTAGGGCGATTTAAAATATAAAAAAAAAATTGATTTCCCCTTTAGATAAATTTTTTCAATAGATGTTATTTCATTGTTTTTTTTTTAAATAGAAATTGTAAACTATAAGGGATTATTGAAAAGTAAAATTTAAATTTGAAAAGATCAAAAGTGGTATCCTTTAAAGGCTTAAAAGGTTAGCCATCGGACACGAATTTTTGGTTTTCAAACCTTTTCATTAAAATTAGTTTTTTAATAGATTAGTGGTAGGTTAAATCAATTCACCTAATTGATTTAATCTAACCCATTCTTTTTCTTGATGCTAGTTGAGTGGCGACTCTAAGTTTTAAAAATGGAAAACAAATTTTACTGAACTCTTAATCAAGGATTGGTATTAAATAGGTTAAGGTTTAATACTAATCAAGTTAAAAAAATAAATGAAAAATCGAAAAAAATTAGGCTCAACACCAAGAAATCTTCTAAATGCTTCAACATTTTCAATTGAAACTTAATCCCTGAAAGTGCATCTTAGGGATTGCTTTGGGCAAGTTTTTTGGTTTCATGGTCACAAAGTAAGGGATAGAGGCCAACCCTAATAAAATCAAGGTAGTTTAGGACATGCAAGCATTGAGTAAGGTGAAGGAGGTCCAATAACTGATAGGAAGGATAGCAACCCTCAATCGCTTTGTCTTTCAAAGTGTGAACAAGTGCATAGAGTTTTTTAATTTGCTCAAACACCCTGTTGAGTTCAAATGGACACTAACATGCCAGTAAGCCTTCCAAGAATTGAAGAACTTACTTATAACCCCACTAATACTCTCCAAACCTATCCTTGGAGAAGAATTGTTCTTATACCTCGCAGTTAGCAACAAAGCATTATCGTCTATGCTTGTTCAAGTTGACGGCTATGACCATCACCTAGTCTACTATGTCAGCTACATCCTCTAAGGACTCAAGCTTTGATACATTAAGATAGAAAAGTTTGCACTTGTAGTAACCATCACTGCCTACAAGCTTAGGCCTTCCTTTCAGTCGCATCCAATTATCATACTAATAGATGTACCACTTAGAATGGCTTTGCAAAAGATTGACATTTCAAGCTAAATGATGAAATATTCCCTTGAACTTAGTACCCATGTAGTTCAATTTTTCCTAAGAGAAGGAATCAGAGCACTACTTCTCATTGACTTCATAGTAGAATACATTGGAGTGGATAAACCTCAACTAGAGCGTACCATACTAGTTTAGACGAACTACATCGATAGCTCCTCCATTAAGGGGCATAGTAAGGCTGATATCATGCTACAAGGCTCGTACGGAACAAAGATCCTCTATGCCTTGAAGTTTGGTTTCCCAGTGAGCAACAATAAAGTTGAATATGAGGCACTTATAGCTGCCAGTATCATGCTACAAGACTCCATGCTAGTTGTACAGCAAGTCAAGGGTAAATATGAGACCAAGGGTGAAACAATGGCTAAGTACTTACATTTAGTATGAGGCCTTCTTGTGGAATTCGCTTCTTGAGAAGTCAACAAAATCCCCTAAGCAGAAAATGTAGAAGTAGAGAAAATATCTAGAATAGTTTTGTTCACCATCCCAACTTCATATAACTATGATAAGCTATTCTTCATATGGTACCTCCTTAAGAGGAGAATAGAGGTATGACAGCAATAGGTTACCGAAACGACAAAAGTAGTTCGAAAGCCCTCCTTGATGGACTCTCTTATATAGTGCCTCAAAACTGGGGCACCATCTAAAGAGCAATTTGAGGTGAAGAGGCTAGCTTATGTAATAGCTAACTATACGTTGATTAATAATGTACTCTACAAATGGGGACATAATATTCCACTCCTCAAATGCCTTCGAATAGAAGAGGGTACTCGAGGAACTTTACGTAGGGATTTGCAATAATCACATCCAGTCGCAGGCACTCTACATCTGATCACTTAGGCTAGATTATTACTAGCCCACGATAAAGGAAGCTGCTAAGGCCATGGTCCAAAGGTACCACTCTTGCCAAAAGCATGCTTTGATCACTTATGCTCCTAACTCAAAGTTACACCTTTTGAGCAGCCTATGGCTATTTGTATAGTAGGGATTAATCATCTTCGACCTTTCTCCTAAAGCCTTGGTAGGTCAATAATTTATCTTAGTGGCAGCGGACTACTTCACTAAGTGGGTAGAAGTGTTGGATATTGCAACTATAATGGCTTGAGCTGCCAAAGACTTCGTGCTTACCTATATATTATCCCACTTTGGAGTACCACACAAATTGATAATTGATACTGGAAGGTAGTTTGATAACAATCGTTTTAGAAACTTCTACACCAAGCACAACATTAGGCTACACTACACCTTCGTTGCTTACCCTTAGACTAATGAGCAAGTTGAAGTCATCAATACGACAATTCTCAATAGTTTTAAGAAGAAGGTAGAACGAATAAGAGGTAGGTGAGTTGATGAGCTTCCCAACATACTTTAGGATTCTCACACAATGCATAGGACGTCAATAGGAGAGACTCCATTCCAACTTGCACTTGGGGCTGAGGTTGTCCTCCCTATTAAGTTGGAGTTACCCACCAATAAGGTACAACACTTCGACATAAACACTAATTACATAGCCTTACAAGCAAATCTTGATGCCATCGACAAAGTTTAAGACGTTGCATAAGCATGTACTATGGCATATCAACAAGGAGCTACCTAATACTACAACCACGGTATACAACATAAGGTTTTCTACCCTGGTGACCTAGTGTATAGAAAGTTAGAGGTTACTAGCTCTAAGGAAGGATGAGGCATGCTTGCCCCTAATTGGGAGGATCCTATGTAAGTAGTTGATTGTATGAGAAAAGGTGCTTACAAGCTCAAGACAATGGAAGGACGACTAATCCCTAAGGCATGGAATTCCTAGAATCTAAGACCTTACTTCCTTTAAACGCAACGACAAGAATTTATTGCATTTATAACAATGGATGAATGCAATGAATTAATGAAGCTTCTGGCATTTGCTCCTCTTCCTCTATCGAGCCCCTAATCTTAGGTTGATTTTCAACCTCAAGTTTTACCACTCAATTCATTTGCCATCACCACATTTTCATTGGGAAATTGTGCTACTAAACCATCGTCCTCATCTTCTAATTGGTATTTTGCCAATTGATCAATCATCGCCTGTCCCTTGACTAAACTTTGACTTACGTTTTTGATATCAAACCCATAGAGTGGCATTTGCCACTTTAATATTCTTCTAATCAATGCTAGCTTTTTTGCTAAATATCTCAACGGGTCATGTTTTGTTACCAACTTTATTAAATAATAAAGAGTGTACTGCCTAAGCCTATGCATCACCCATACTAAGGCACAACATATTCTTTCCACTTTTAAGTATTTTTGCTTGCCTTCTGTGAATATCTTGCTCAAATAGTATATAGGATGCTCTTTTCTTCCCCTTTCATCTTTCTGTCCCAACATGCATCCCATCGATTCTAGAAGGATTATTAAGTAAAGGATTAAGGGTTGTCTTAGTATAAGAGTGACTAGTATGGAAGGATTCATGAGATACTCTTTGATTTAAGCAAATTCTCACTTACACTCTTCATCACATTTGATGGTTACATTCTTCCTCAAAAGTTTAAATAACGGCTTGCACCTATTAGTTAGCTGTGATACAAATTGAGCGATGTGACAACCTTCCCAGCAATCCCCGAACTTCTATTACAATATTTGGTGCTAGAATGTTTATGACTGCCATGACTTTATCTAGGTCCATTTCGATTCCTTTTCTACTAACTACAAAACCAAACAATTTGCCCAAAGTTACTTCAAAGGTGCACTTTTCAGGATTTAACTTCAGTTGAAACTTCCTCAGTCACTCGAATAGTTTACGCAAAATATCTACATGATTTTCATCCTCCTTGGATTTGACAATCATATCATCTACATAAACTTCGATTTCTTGATGCATCATTCGTGAAATAGAGCAACCATAACACATTGATAAGTTGCCCCAGTGTTCTTCAACCCGAAAGGCGTTACACGATAACAAAACATTCCCTAAGTAGTAATGAAAGTTGTTTTGATCTTATCTTCTTCTACCATTTTAATTTGATTATATCCCGAGAAACCATCCATAAATAAGAAAAGATGGTTCTCGACCGTGTTATCTACTAATATGTCAATATGTAGTAAAGGAAAGTTACCCTTTGGTGTCACTTGGTTTAAATCTTAGAAATTTATACAAACCATAACTTTCCCATTTTTCTTCAACACTAGCACTACGTTAGCTACCCATTCGGGGTAATCCGACACTTGTATGAACTCGACTTTTAACAACTTCTTCACTTCTACTTTTATTTTGAAGAGTATATCCAGTGTAAATCATTTATGCTTTTATCTTTTTGGTTTTATTTCCTCCCTAGTTGGCAATTTGTGAACTACGATAGACGAATCTAAACCAGGCATATCTTCATAAGACTAAGCGAATATATCCAAGTATTCTGATAATAATCGGGACAACTCCTGTTTTTGATCATTCGTTAAATTACCACCAATTTTCAAGATTCGTGGACTTTCCTCTATCTCTAGATTAATCTCATCCATCAGTTCATCACTAATCACTCTACCCTATTCATGTCGACACTAACTCTCCTGAATTTGGTTTGGAGTCTTAATATCATCTCCGACATCTAACCTAGTAGGGGCAAAAGTGATATTGGAACTTTCATCGTTTTCATACACGAGATATCCATTACGTTCATCATTTTTATCGAATCTGAAGAATAAAGGAAAAAAAAAAGAAAAGAAAAAGGACAACGAATAAATAATAAAGAAGAATTGAAAGAAAGAAAGGAATCAAATTTATTGAATGAATGAATCTAAAAGAAAAGGCCTAACTAATCAGACTAATTATCGAAATCGAATGTTCCTAATTAATCTAATTTTGCATTTATAAAGAGACCTATTAACGAGAACGGAAAACCAATTGCATAGGGAAACTGGTATGCCAATATCTTCCTTCTCATTTGGATCGATGTTGCATTACTAAGTTAAGGCCTTAGATAGACTGGTTACTTTGGGTTCTTGAATACCAGCTGGTATTGGGAATGTCTAGCAGATGTTCGGAAATTCCATGTGAACATGGTACAGCTGATCTCCTCTCTTGCTTCTGGTTTTAGCCTTCATTTCTTAAATCTCCTCTTTAGTCAACTCATACCTAAGCCTAAATGTTCCAATCTATTGCTTAAGCTATTTCAAATGACCCCGTGGCCCCTGTCTTGCTTCTTTGATCATAATAACTTCATTGAAAATCTACAACCCTAGCTCTTTTAATTCTTCATCCTCGACATAAGGAATAGTCGTCTCTTTGTAAATCTCATAATCTTGCTCCCAGAGAATAGTAAGCAATTGCCTGTTGGCTATGAATTTCACTTTCTAATGTAGACTAGACGGAATTGCTCCTATTAAATGAATTTACTGTCTTCTTAATAGAAGGTTGAAAGTTCGCGGCATATCCAAAACTTGAAAAGAAATAGTGAACATTTGTGGGCCAATCTCGACTTGCAACCCAATTTCTCTAATTATCTCCCTTTTTAACCCATCAAAAGCTCTTATTGAAATCGAGCTGGGCTTTATCTCAGTTGCTTCAACTCCGAGTAAATTTAGTATCATTAAGGGACACACATTCAATGAAGATCCATTATCTTCGAGCAACCACTTTCCCTGCACACTTAACCACTATGAAAAAGGGCTTTGTATGTTGGTCTCCTTCTTTACCTAGCTCATCTGGCGAGAATTAAATTTGATCCATCACAAATATCGAGTTTACTACCAACTGTAACTTCTCAGTGGAAATCCCTTCGGGTACTTTAACATATTTCAGAATTTTAATTAAAGCCTCCTAGTGAGCATCTGATGATAGCATCAGGCCCATTAAGGAGATTTGGGTTAGTACTTTAGCTAGCTAGTCCATTATCTTATACTCACTGGCTTTCACTATTTTCTTGACAACATTTTAATCTTTATCATCAATATCTAATCCTTTGAGAAGTCTCTTTTACAATAGACTTCCTCTTGGCTTCTTCGTTCCGATCATAAACTCATCCTGAGTGCATAAGCCCATCGACCATGGGTGATGAGGCTTTGGTTGTCTGATTCACTGCCCGATAATCTAGAGATGCTGCTTTGTAATTCTTCGAGGCTATTAGGACATTGAAAGCAATCTTCTTAGGCTTTCCCAATTCCTCAACCTTCCTAGTCTTCCCATCATACTAAAAAACCAACGGCTTGGGCCTGTCTCTAATCATTGTAACCATCTTTTCTTAGTTTCTGTAATAAGTTTGTCTTCTTCCTCAAATTTTAGACCCCATCCAATGGGTGGTGCGTCAACATATACAAGTGAACCAACGTAATTCATCAAATATTCAAACTTCCTTGATGGTTCTCCTAGGGTATCAATCATTAGATCGCCGGCTTCATATCTTTTTCTAAGCTCCTTCTAAGTACTTCTCTTTCACGGTTTTGGAATTGTCATAGCCATGATATTAGCTTTCTTTACCTTCTCATCCTTCAGCAGTTGATATATTGCTGGTTTGGTCCGGGTCCTATCTCTGAGATTCATATTTTGCAAATACCCAGCTTACCTCATATTCCAAGCTATCTCCTCAATAGTGATAGGGAGACTGTCTAGATTAATCTCCAGTTCAGAAACTTTAGCAATGATCATATTGATTGAATTTCCATGATTCGGTAAAGGGTTGTTACCCACATTAGGAGTGAGAATTTGGATGAAATCCAATTGAACCAATTTGGCATTAATAAGATCCTAGATCTTATGCCTGAGTCTCCAACACTGATCTGTAGAGTGCCCTACTTGCCCCAAATGATAATTACAATGAAGCTCCGGGTTAAAATCTCTTGGTCTTTGTCCCTCCCTTGGTAGTTCAAATGTTAGAGGGTTCTCTTTCCTTAGTTGTGTAAGAACTTGACTTAAAGGAATGGGAATATGGGTAAATTGTCTTCTTTGTAGGGAGTTATTTTGATTCAAATTCGGCGGAGGATTAGATCTTCTAGTCAAGGCTACTAGGGCTGTGAATCTGATAAGGTTGTTGGTATTAACAATGCTTAGAGTGGCTTCTTTGGCTTTGTTGGAAAACCTCACGGGAGGTGTCTTTTTCTCAGTTGCTTTAGGATTAGGAAGCCTTCCAATGGCAATAGCTTCCTTAATTCAGCACCTTGAGGCTACAATTTTTGCAAAGTTGGAGGCGAGGTACCTGACCAGATGTTGGTAATATGGGCTTCTAAGAGTATTGATGAAAGCAAAAGTCAAGTCTTTTTCTATCAAGAGTGGAGTCACCCTAGCTGCCATGCTTCTCCATCTCTAGGCATATCCTTTAAAATTTTCGTTAGTTTTCTTGCGTAGATTATTCAGATCCCACATGGACGGGGCCACTTCGATGTTAAATTTATATTGGTTGTAGAAAGCCCATGCTAACTTATCCTAAGTATCAATCTCATTCAAATCTAGTTGGGCATACCGGGTTAAGGCGGGCCCAATCAAGCTGCCTTGAAAAGTTTGGACCATCACCTTGTCGTACTTCATGTATTTTCCTACTTTCCTAATGTATAACCTAATGTAGAGCTTTGGGCAACCAGTCCCATCATATTTCTCAAATTTCAGCACTTTAAATCTTTCTAGGAAGTCATCGTCTTCATATGTCCGTAAATTAATCATCCCCATCTGTTCAAACCCGTTAGCCATTTTCAAGGATTTCATTTTCTCAGTCAACTTCTACATGAACTTTTTTTTCATCTCGTGGTGTTTCTCTTTGATCTCCTTCCTCCATACCTCAGCATTAGGGGCCAATTCTTCATCTTCCAAGTTAGGGGGAGGAGTCATTTCTGTATTCCAATTTGGGTTGACTTGAGATCCTTGTCTGTCGTTAAGAATCCCAATAGCCTAAGTGAGAGCCTGAATTTGTTCGGTCATCTTATTTATGTTTTCTTCCAGAGTTGCTACTCTCTAGTCGGGCTCGGTTTAACTGACATTTTCAGTGCCTTGAGTTGACATTCTAGCCTTAAAACGAGTGAATATCGGGCTTCTAGTTTAGTCTGCTTGCTTGAACACTATCTTCGAAATCCTATGCAAAAACCCAAGTTTTAGCCTTATTGGTACATTAAAGATTTTTTTTTTTGTTTTTGTTTTTCTCTTTTTTATGACTTTTGTTGTTTTGTTCTTTGCCTCTTTTTGTGTTTTTTTTTTCCTTTTTTTTCAATTTTTATTTTTTTAAAAGTCAACTAAATAAATAAATAAATGACAATAATAATAATGAGTAAGAGACTACGCAATTAATGAAAATTTTATTTACTAAAGCTGCAAATTTATTAATCATAAGATCCAACTTATACAATGGACTAAACAAAAAGAAAAGAAAAACTCCTAACTAATCTTCCTAAAAACTTAAATCCTATATCTATAAGAGTCGACGGATCTGGTTAGGACGAGCTTCATTAACTTCCCTTATAAGTCTTTGTACCATAACATCCCTTTCTTGTATCTTGCTCCTCAAGAATTGATTTTCCTCTAATAGGCTTTCGTTTTCCAACTTTAACTCTTCAACAATTCTCTTACTTTCTTAGAACTAGGCTTCAACCCTAGCCCGTATGGTATCTCGATAGGCTTACTCAGTGGGTGAAAGACGTGCTGGTTCTAGCTCGTAATTGAATACGTCTGAAGCTTCATACCGTATCTTTCTAATCTTCTCCAATTGATCGTAAATGAATTGCTTGGTGGCTCGGTATTCTCTAACTTTCCCCCTTAAAGTTCCCATATTGACTATCTTTTTTACTTCTCTCCGTTCTCCTAGCTTTACAAGTTCTGCTAGTCGTTGAATTAGAGTAGCCGTGGGTAGACAAGGATCTTAATAATTTATTATGACGACGTCCAAGGAGTCTCTATAAGCAATCTCTTGAAGTGGACCGAACTGTCTGGTGATACAAGCTAGGAAGTATCCTGTATAGCCAGTAATACCGATAAGGGGGACTCCTGCATAGTAGGGGCACCCCAAGACGGCTTGAGTGCAGTAGCTCCATCTAGCTGTCTACATAAAATCTATTAGTTGTATTTTGTTGATAACTAACACCCATCCATTAAACTGAGCTTCATTTGATACCTTGAGGTGACGGGTAAAGTCATTAATTAGATTCATATTTTCAGTGAAGGACTCTCTAAGAAGATTCCCTCCATACCCCTATGTGTGACTGTGAAACCATACGGCAAGGATTGTAGGGTTTTCCATGAAATAACTGTACCCTTGCTTCTTCAAGTAGGTGAGTATCCTGAACTGTTCTGCTAGTAACGCGGGTATATTGGATTTACTGGCTAGGAATTGAGTTACTAGCTTGGCAACCCTATAATGAACTTGACCAAACCTAATGGGAAACAACACTGTCCTGAATACTGCTACAATAAAAGCATTTACTCTCTTCTTGGCCCATGATCCATATCCTCCACAAAAGATCTAATGATATCTCTTATAGGCGTTCGGGCTTGAAAATCACTCTACTAATCTTAAGATGTTGAGACATTTCTTACCTCCTAAAGATAAGAACGGCGTTAGGGTTAAATTTTTAACCCCTAGCAAAGTCATGAAAGCTTTCTTAAGCTAGACTTTGAGATTGGGATAGTTATGCCCGCTTCGAGAGATGGAGCATTAAGTAGCTACGAATATTCTTCTATAGTGGGCATCAACATATGTGGGCCAAAATTGAAAGCTGCCGATTCTGGATCCCAGTAATAGATAAGGGCCTGAATTAGAGGCTAGTAGAGCTAGACCCGTATAAGCAATATGACTGGCTAAATCTTCTTGTGAATGTGATCTTGCTTGCTGGGTGGAACCTGGTTCAACTAATCTCTCAAGATGGCCTCAGAGAAGGAATACTTATCCAATCGGACTTCATGGACAGGCTCTGAACTGACATTACCTTGACTTTCCATGTTTATATTACAAAAAGATATAAACGAAATAAAATGCAATGGCTATTTACAATAAGGCCATTAAATTTAGAATAAAGTTGGATATGATGTTAATAATTTTGTAGCTTTTTTAAAAAAATTTCTTAAAAATCACGTAGCCTTTCATTGACTAAGCAATAAAATATATATATATATATATATATATATATATATATATATATAACATAGGGAAATAAAATATTCACAGAGAAATAAGCATAATCTAACATATAAACAAATGCAATATGTTACATACATATGTAATATGGTAGGGTTGGTGTAATTAATAAATTATAGGAAATATGATGAATCTACGGTTAAGGAGCACCCTTATATATGAGTAGGTTCGAAATAGGACTTTTTTTTTAAAAAAAGAAAAATGAAGCTCGTGAATACTTATATAAGCCCATGAAGGCCCATTAGGCCAGGCTTTTCTTAGGGCTTGCATTGGTAAAAAAAAAAAAAGCAATTAGTACAACTATAATACAAAAAAAAAAAAATAATAATAATACAAAAGTCTATGAATAATTTTTTTAATTTCCAAATGGCTAGCCTACTAGGCTGTCTCTAGTAGAATCGTTAATTTTATCAAACCCTATTTCAATTTCCTTAATTAAACCTATATTAAGCCAAACTCGCTTAATATAAATTACTTAATATTAAACTAAGGAAATACTATTCTTAAAAAAACAAAATTTTTAAATTGGAGTCACCAACTAGTTTAACTGGTAAAAAAAATAAAATTAGGGTTTTCTCAAAAACCTTAATTTGAGCACTAGTTTGCAAATATTCTAAAAAAAAAAAATTAATTTTTAGAAAATTGAATCAAAAAACCAAATTTGGGAGCTAACCTATTAAGATCAAGTCACAATGTGAAAATTAAAAGAAATTTTTTTTCCTAAAAATGTTAAAAATATATCTAAATTTACAAAAGTGACTAAATATGATTTTTATTATTTTTTATTACGAATTTCTAAAAAAGGAATTTTTTTTTATATTTTTAATGGTTGCCTTGAAAGTATCTACATACCCACTAATTGGGATTAAATCCGTCGTAGTTCTCTTTTTATAAAAAGTTCAGTAGGTAGATTCTTTTTTTCTTTAAAAATCAAGTTAAGTTTATGTTTTTTTATCAATTTATGTTTTTTTTTTAAAAAGTAACATAAAAAAATGTAATTTTCCTAAATTAAACAAAAAACCCTAACTATCCTTTTTTTTTTTTTAAAAAAAAAAGACTTAGTTTTGATTTTTTTTTTTATTTTTCCACAAAAAAAAATCCCTGTGTCAAAAATAAATTCTTTATTGAAAAGATAATTTTTTTTTTTCAAGAAAAACCTAATTTAACTAAAAAATTTCCAAAATAAACAATAACAAAAAAAAAAAACCTGCACTCAAACAAAAATTAATCAATAATAAAAATAAATAACCAATAAAAAAATTAATAAAAATTTGCTAAAATAAATAAAGTAAAATAAAAAAAATAATGAAAATTTTGCCTAACGTCGAATCGTTGGTGTTGGCAGTGATCTGGGCATTTACAGGTGAGATAGTGGGCGAGCACGGGTGGTAACTTAGGTGAGTGCTTGAGCGTGCAGTTGGGTGAGAGCAAGTGAGACTTCGGGTGACAATAACAAGCGAAGGCACAGGTGAGTGCTTAGGTGAGAGCGAGCAAACACACAAGTGAATGAGGGCGACAACCTGAGCGATAGTGATGGACGACATAAGCGTGTGCACGAGCGGTGACTCGAACAAGAGCTTGGGTGAGCAATGGGCGATGTGGGTGGTAGCTCAAGTGATGGCTTTGTAACGAGAGCTTGGGTAGTACGGGCGAGCGACCTCGGCGACAGTAGGCAATGAAGCGAGTGAAGCTTCGAGTGATGCATGGGTGGGAGCTTGAGTGACTCACGGCATAAATGATGGGCGACATTGGGCAATGCGATGGGAAACACTGGGTGGTGTAACGGGCGAGTGGTGGCAGTGCTGTGGGCGGTAGTGTGGGCGAGCAGTGATGGTGTTATGGGCGATACGTGGTGTTTCGGCAGTTTCCAATGGTGTTTAGTGTTGTGGTGGTGTGTGGAGATTATGGTGGTGGCATATGGGGCTTAATAGTGGCATGTGTAGCATAGTGGTTGCACATGGAGTTGGGTAAGGTTTGTATAGTGTTTTTAAGGGAATGTGTGGGGTGTGCATGTAGGAGTGTGATTAAAAAATGGTCCTCAATCCCTAGCCAACGTGTTATTTATAAGCTCAAAATTGAATCTTTCATATTGAAGATATGAAAGATTTGATTGCAATTCTTCTATGATTTACCCTACCTTCTAGAAACCCTAATTAGTTTCTTTCTAAGCTCGACTCGATCTAATTAAATATGGCTTAATAACTTAATAAATCTTGATTTTAAGCCCCTAAATTAGATAAATACTTATTTTATATTGGTTAGGCCCAAAATTAATTAATTCATCCCGTCTCATTATCTAATCTAATAACTCAACTCAATCTAACATGACTTAACTTAACTCTTCCTATGACCTAACTTGATTTTTTCTCTTTTTTCCTTTTTTATTTTTTTTCTTTTAATTTATTTGTTATTATTATTTTTTATTTTTCTGATTATTTATTAACTTGGCTCAATTAAAAAAATTTGAAAAAATTGGCAAAAATGAGATATCTACATACATCAAGCCCCAAATCTTGGGTTGATTTTCATCCATAAGCTTTGTTTAAGTTAGTCCTTACACTAATAATGTAAGCACCATCATAGGGCTTCGATTTACATTGAGTCCCTAATTTTGGGTCAATTTTCTTCCTTAAGCTTTGCCCAAGTTAGTCTATTATACTAACAGCATGGTCACCATCATAGGGCTTCGATTTACATTAAGCCCCTAATCTTAGGTCAATTTTCATTCCCAAGCTCTACCTAAGTTAGTCCATAACACTTACGATACGGCACCATCATAAGGTTTCGATTTACCTTGAGCCTTTAATTTCGGGTTGATTTTCATCCCCAAGCTCTACCCAAGTTAATCCATTACACCGACGATGTAGGCATTATCATAGGGCATCAATTTACATTGAACCCCCAACCTTGGGTAGGTTTTCATCCTTAAGCTACTAATGATGTAACACCCTCATAGGGTATCTATTTACATCGAACCCCCAATCTTGGGTCAATTTTCATCCCCAAGCTTTGCCCAAGTTAGTCCTTATACTAATGATGCAGGTACCGCCATAGGGCATCGACTTATGTTAAGCCCCCAATCTTAGGTTGATTTTTATCCCCAAGCATCACTTGAGTCACTCCTTACATTGACAGTATAGGTGCCCTTTTCAGTATCGTTTCACATCGATCCCTAACATTAGGTCAATACATCCCAAGCTTTGCTCTAGTTACTTCCTACTCTCATGGTGCAAGTACTTTGTTCGGGCATTGATCTACTTAATGCCCTAAACATAGGTCAATCTCTCATCTTCGATCATTCATCTATGTTAGAATGCCATCACAACAGTTATTGAACACAACCCGAAGTGAAATTGAATAGTGAAATTTAAGGAAAATCAAGTAAATTGGTGCGAAGTAATTATTAAAAGCATGGAGACTTCATTTCATTGATCAAATGGGGTATAAAGTTTTGTAGGTTGTCATACCAAGCCTAGCTATATCAAAGAAGAAAAACGATACAGTTACATCTTATACTACGGCTACTTGCTTCACTTAAATGACTATTTTCAGTCCCAGCTTGACTTCTTACTCTAGGAACTCTCCCTCAAGAGGAACTTGTCTCAACTTCAACTCAGCTAGCTTTCCCATTGTGATTGCATCCCTAAAGACCTACCTAGTTAAGCCCCAAACTGCAAAACTCCTAGCAATTCTTAACCTTCGAATGAAGGTCCCCATTCCACCTAGCAGAGCCTCTCTTTTACAGAAGCAATTGTGGGGACTATTGATCCAGTTACTCTACCCAGAGTGACAAGTTGTTTAAGCTTTACTAGCGACAAAAATAAGGTTGATCCTTGACCCAGAGTAAACTAAAAGGATTCGTAAAGTAGAAGATTCCTATGAGCCCTTCGATCCTCAAGTAAAGGTAGAGAAAAGACTCCCTTTATCATCGTAGTCACTGTAACCACCCTCTCCTGCTTGAGGTCATGTGAGACAGTAGTTGGAAGAGATTACCTAGAACCCTATGTAGGTAAGTACCCCATAGTGAGGCCACCACAAACAAGCGATAGGCTATATTTGAGCCTCCCTTCTTTCACCTAACATCACTAGAATAGAAAGAGATTAGGAACCTAAAATGGCATACGCCTCTTAGTTATAGCTCGTGAATCAACCACTACTATAGATTAGTTGTCCATGCTTCACTATCACAACCCAAAGGAGAAGGTCAAAGAAAACTATCTCCCTTGCTTAAGTGCACCACCCTACAACATTATTGCTTTAGATACACTCATGAAGGCTCTTAAGTATACCCTACTAAAGTTGTTTAGGTAATGGATACGAAGAGACAAGGACTTACGCATCCTTTATATAAGATCCATGAGATGCCTCCAACCATATAAGTTTTGGTCATCGCGAGCCCCCAAAGCATCAGGAACTAAAGCAATGCTAGTGGAATTAATGGTGGGTCGTAAGTGCATTAAATACCTTCTAGAAGGCACTCTGCCTCAGGTGCTCCACTTACCATAAGAATATGGCACTCGAAATGAGCTCTATCGGATGGATAGCATATGTTAGTAAGAGATCCACTATACTGAAATTCACTTTCTAAGGAAATCCTATAATGTCATCACAAGATACGTTCTTGAATGCTCATCTTCTCTCAACATGAGCCCCCATAAGAACCCTGAAAGCCATTATCTGCTCGGAGGAAAAGGGACGTTGGCCCTTAATAAGCATCATCGCAAGATAAAAACACTTAGGAGAAATTACGAATAAGGTGAGGTAATGGTACATAGGAAAGCGACCAAATCCCTAAGGAGCAATTAATTAGCACTAACTCAGGGATATAGAGCTCGACTAATCTCATGATTCAACAAAACAAAACATAGGATCTAGCTTGATGAGAATCCTCTATAGTAAAAAAGACTTAGTTGAAAAATTGATGGAATTTAAGCATCAAACACAGTATGAAAGCAAGAAACTACGATCGAGAAAAAACATAAGCACGAGTTTAGAGAATGTTAATAAAGCTTCATTCAAAAGGTTCAATGGACTACATAAGCAGAGGTTAGCATCTCGACCACTTACTAAAAGAAAAAGACAAGAAGTTTACTAAATAAGCATACATCACTTGAACTAACTATGGAAAATAAACAAAAAATATGAGGACATTCCTAAGCACCCTTAACTTGTTGTTGCTGTTGTTGTTGCTGCACTTGTGGTCGCTCTAGCCCCTGCTTGACTTCATCGCCACCACATACCTTCCTAAGGTTTGCATTAGAGCCACTGCTAGATGTTCTTAATGGGTCACCAAATGACTCACCACCTAGCTTACTCCCAACAGCAACCTTGGGTTCATCCAGCTAATGCAGGAAGGATAAGTTTGTGTTTGGCATGTTTTATTGAACTTGCTTCCTTATCTCATCTTCCATTACATAACCAACCTTGGTAATAGCCTTCTTGATCAGGGGGTCCTCTAAGGCCACAATGAAGATATTGCATTTGACCTTGTTGGATAACCCCATACCTCTTAAGAGTTTAGCCTCCCTCACGAAGAAGTCAGCTCACTCTTTGTTAGCTCCTCACCCTTAGCCCTTAGCTCAATAGCTAGCCTACCTTCCATGGCTATGTTAGACTCTTCAGACTTCCTCAACTCATCATTCAATTGGTCCACCTGATTGAGTAGCTCCCTATGCTAGTGTTCCTAGTCTTTGAGTGTAGCAACTAAGTCATTGTGTGCTTTTTTCTTCTCCTCCAACACCTTTTAGAGCCTCTCTACCTTAGCCCTTGCTTACTTTCCCTCCAACAAAAGAACTGACCAATTGTCAGACCTTAATGATTGCAAAGACAATCAACAGTCAGCAATCACGTTGAAAGTAAGCAATTCAACAAAAGTACGCTAATGGCTTATCTTGTTACACCTCATTAACATCACCATTGAGGTCTCTAATTCATTGTAACCCATAACAAGTTACCCAAACCATGCTTGCAGCTGCTTGAACCTTTGAGGCGGTCGATCTACGGGTTGCATAGGAGTTGCTCACCTCCTTCTATAAACTAAATGTTCAACATTCTTGTCATTGGCGATCTCAATAGTTATTGGGGCAACTATCTCAAGTGTTCTCTTTGAGCTTACTTAATCTATATCCACTCGAGCATCCACTACTACAAGGCTTGGCTAGACCATAGCATCACTAGCTAGTGCTCCCAGAATTGTCCCCTTGCCAAATGCTTATAGGTGACCACTACATTACCTAAAGGCACTCCCATCGGCACATCGCTTCCTGCTTGCTAGACAACTTCCAGAAGAGTTTGTTGCCTTCCCCCCTTCTTCTTGGACTTTTTTTAGGGATAACGCAAGGTCTCCCCCTCCCCTTCCCCCTTAGGCCACCTCCTCTTCTACAGCCTTATAGCATTCTCAAGCTGCCTATTCTGTATGGCCAATAGCTTTGCCATCAACTTTTTAGATGCTAACTCCATAGCTACAAAACAACAAGTGAACTACTCAAAAAAACAAACCAAAATGAAGACAAGAGACTTATAATGTTGAAGATGAGCAACTTAATGTCCCCCCACTCTAATGGTAAGGTGATGTAGCGCAGTAGATAACCAATTACCCCTCCTCGGCTGAATAGAACAAGTACATGTTTCCATTTCAAATAACAGTGCCTTGCTCTTATACTTTTCACATATTGATAGGGGTTTAAGTTTCTTATAACCTACTAAATTCAAGAGCTTGATGCTAACTGTCAAGTCATTATCCCCTAAGTCCTTCAACATTGTATTGCTATGTCATATGCTTTCGAGGTGTTACATATCTAATAGTTGCGGCGACTAACTGTGCAACTTTTCAAGTGCTTTTTTCTTGTAAGGAGGTTAGCTAATAGGTGGGTTTACATCACCACTCAAGGCATGAGGATGAGTATCATGGATAAGCCTCCGAATAAGGTGGAGGGCGGAAGGAATACTTCTACTATATTCGTGCCTCGAAACTCTTCAATTTCTCAATGGAGTTTCTTCTAACTCGCTAAATTCATAGATAAGCCTACCGAGCATGAGCTTAAAATGTTAGAAGAACTTGACTAAGAATTTAGAAAGAGGAAGCTGCAAATCAAGCTCAAATGGCTTTGCATACAATGCAAAAGATCAAGCATCTCTTATGTTGCATGCTTAATGGCCTTCATGAGGCTCCTCCACTTGTTACATAGGCATCGCTTCTATTGCTTAGGGAACTAATCTCAATTTCTTCTCACTTACCACATACGAAACATAAGCACAGGCATGCTCGTTTGTGCACGTCGTCCTCAACAACTCACTAACCTCGACCTCCTCGTCATCTGTTGGATACATATTGTGTCAACGCCTTCGTATGCACTCCCTCCTCTATTCCCAAGAAAGTATTATTGCCTCATCTTCTTAATTGCTGCCATTGCTTCCACCATTGCTTTGGGGGGAGTAGGGTTACTACCCCCTATTTAGGATGAGCTCTTATAACCCTCATCTACCTCTCTTGATACAGATGGGATGACTCACCCTATTGGTTATCTTTTGACCGGCCATCATGAGAAGTTGGAAACAAACAAGAAAGGAGTGTTTAACTTGTGAGACAAAATTTTGGTAGAAGTCTCCCTTAAGTAAGCAAGACAAGTGAAAAATGAATGCTCAAGCTACCCTTTATATAGACAAGTAAGAAGGTGAATGGCTTTTTCACTCTCGGAGCATAAACCCATGGTAAGACTTGCATTAAACTCTAATAGTCCATGTAGCCCACTCCTTTAGCTAAGTGCCCCGATTGATCTTCACACTCAGATCCATGATGTGGCATAATAGTAGGTTACTTCGCATATATAACTGTTCTTTACAGACCATCAATGCATGTTACATTTCCTATTGACAGCTATCATGATACATTGAGTAATATAACGGTCATATCAATGAAGTAGCGACCTGAAGTGCATGAAATCAATTCTCTACAACCCAAGCAATAGAGCTAGTCCCTTAGTCAGGTGATTAGCCTTGGTTTGCTTACATTGCTTGGATTGCTCTCCTTGCACCTCAAACGCAAAAGAGAGTGGAAGGATAAGTGTTGATACTTGATTCTCACTCGAGTCAAGGCTCATTAAGTGAAGCCCATCACAAGATGCAATCCCATATATTGAGTCACTACTCTATTATGTATGTCCTCGAGCTTGCACTAATGAACAATGCTGACCAAGGATGAACCAGTCCCTCGCATCATAACGTGCTTAGCAAGCCAAATAATTAATGTTTAAGCAAATCATCTATGACTGACGAGCTAATGCGGATCATCCTTGACTAAAGAGTCGACTTTCGCCAACCATCTAAGGTAAGGTTGAGGCTTAACTCCTTCCATCGAACATTGTTGACCCCTTTATGAGCATCTCAGCCTGGCTTTTGTCTTTAGTGACTATAGCCTATTACAACTCATTAATGAGCTTTTGACATTCGTAGTACAGTTGGCACATCAAATGCCTCTATCTCTACCAAATAACTGAGCTACAGATTTGGTGGCCCAATCGACCATGGCGTACCACTTGCAGTGAAGCTTTGTCACCCATTGTAGAGCACAATGAGGTAACAACAAGTAAGAAAATATGATCTTTTTCTCTTGAATCCCTTTCTCTCTCTTACTTTCAAACTTCTCCTTCTTCCTGAAGAAGAGAAGTTGACGACTTACACACACACTAGACAAGCATATTCCTCTAGGTCTCCAATGCTTGCCTCCCCATTTCTTGGTCATCCTTGTTGACTTAAGCGTCATAATTTGTAGGTGTTAAGAAGTAAGAGGTGAAGCCTAGTCCAATCCAACCCTACATATATTAGTTGGTCTTCGCATGATTAACAGTTATATTAATGGAGTAACCTATTCTACCCATTTGGAAAAATATCACTATATAGTGATGGTCACTTCTATGAATACCTATTAGGGTCCTTACTTAAAATATATTAAAAATGCATAAAGACACTAACAATGATTCTTGTGCTATTAGTGTGGGGAATGTGACCTTTTATGAATGGAGACACGAGGTGCATTTTGACATAATGACTTGGAAATATAACTTTAAGGTTAAATATGCTCAATAAAACTTCTACAAGAGATGATTTCTTATAAAGCCATCAAGCCAAATACATGAAAGTGAATAATATGTTAGCATATGTACAGTTTAACTCTTACATTTCTCTCATTGTTTCCTTCTAAATTAGAGTATAAATACTACTAATTTATCTGAACTCTTTAGTCAATAACATCATAAGACATGTCCACTTTTAAATTTAAATTATATACTTAATAGATACATACATTTGTTGCCACGAGTTTGAAGCCTTATCCCTAGATTAAGGCAAAAGCATTCGAATTTAAGTTCGACCAGATGTTACATATATGAAATAAAATGGGCAAGTGAAGCCCATAAAGAAGTGAAGTTAGAAAAAAGCAATACACGGTACTTGAAAAAATCAAATATGAACGGAAGCATGAATCATTATTATGACATCATTATGCAGGCTTTATTTGATTGCATGGTTTCCAGCAAAACAAGTTGCGAGTGGCGACAACCTAGGAACTATATGCGTTATGTCAAGTGGATACGAATAAACAGCAATCAGCTAGCCAGGAGGCAACCTATGGAGTCCTCACGTAATAAAATCCACCGATTATTGACAGCTAAGTGGGGAAACTGCGGACGTGGGGAATAAGACAAGAAGGCAGGTGTAATTGCTTCTTCTTACTTTTAAATGTACTATTTATTTATGGATATATACCATTTTGGATTCGTTGTTCTTATTTTTTTACATATCAAAAAGATCACTGAAACATTTACCTGCTCTTCCTTTTCTTTTCTTTTGAATGGATGGTGGTGATACCTAAGGGCGCAAAGGCAATAGAATATAATGAGTTTTGCTGTCCAGCTGTCTTCTTCTCACTTATCCTTACCAACGAAAAAGCAATATGACTTTTATTTTTTTTTTCCTCCATACATAATCCGAAGATTCCAACGCGCCTCCCGTCCATATAAATACCAACTTCAAGTGCATCCTCAAATTCAAACACGGACAACATCACCAAAAACTTAAAAAAAAAACAAGAAAAGAAAAGAAAAACAACATTGGTCGTAAATGGCTTTCTCAATTTCTCCGAAGTCGCATTCTTATCATCTAATGTTACCAATACATGCCCTGCTTATAATCAGCTTCTTCATAGACGTTGCTTTTGCTGGTAACTTTTATCAGGATGTTGATATAACCTGGGGTGCTGGTGATCATGCTCGCATACTCAACAATGGTCAGCTACTCACTCTTTCTTTAGACAAAACCTCTGGCTCAGGATTCCGCTCCAAGAACCAGTACTTGTATGGCAAGTTCGACATGCAAATCAAGCTTGTCCCTGGTAACTCCGCTGGCACCGTCACCACTCTCTACGTAAGTGTATTAATGACAATATTTTTTTTATGCGATAGACCTTAGTCAATAATATAATACATTTTATATGTGCATGCAGTTAGATATTAATAATTTTTATCGTAATTTTGCAGTTACGGTCAGAAGGATCGACTTGGGATGAAATTGATTTCGAATTCTTAGGTAATTTGAGTGGTGATCCTTACATTGTTCATACTAATGTGTATAGCCAAGGCAAAGGAAATAGGGAACAACAATTTTACTTATGGTTCGACCCAACTCTCAACTTCCACACTTACTCTGTTCTATGGAACCCATCACATATTATGTAAGTATCAAATAACGTAATTAAAACATATACCGAACCACTATATCTTGCAAATTGATAAAAGAAGAAATTAATGTTATGACACTAATAATGTTTCAATTTCAAATTTATCAGATTTTACGTGGATAATGTGCCAATTAGAGAGTTCAAAAATTTGGAAGCAGCCGGAGTGCCATTCCCAAAGAGCCAACCCATGACCCTACACTCGACCCTATGGAACGCAGACGACTGGGCCACTAGAGGCGGGCTTGTGAAGACCGACTGGTCTAAAGCACCATTCACTGCATCTTTTAGGAATTTCAATGCCGATGCTTGCATTTGGTCAAGTGGTGCATCATCCTGTAAGTCAAATGCTTCAAAACAACCATGGTTTACACAACAGCTAGACACTAGTGGCCAAAAGAGGCTCAAGTGGGTGCAACAAAAGTACATGATATATGATTATTGCAAGGATGCTAAGAGATTTCCTCAAGGCTTACCGGTGGAATGCACTCTCAAATCTTAGAATTCTTAAATTATATGATCATATTGTTCATGTCCTTATTTGTTTTGTTTCGTAGAAGTGACTATTTTATGTTATTGTAAATTTTATATGACAATGCAATATATTACAAATTTGAGATGTGAAGAATAATTTCCTTGAATGATCCTTTAGTATGTTGCTCTAGTAGTTAAAGTCGGTACATACAGTAATATGACAATTTGCATGAGTTTCCATTGTCATGTAGGTGCTTCGTGGACCAGCTACTAAGTTTATGGGCATATATGTCTATTGGATGACCTAATTTTTTTATTTTTAATGGGAGAAAATGACAGAGAAAATACATGACGAAATATCAACATACAAGGAAAGTTAGGGCTAATAATTTAAAACACAAAACCCTACGTCTAAAGAAGATATACCACACAACTATTAGTTGGTTTAGAGTGGCCAAATTTGACACAATTGAAAAGAAAGACAAACCTATTTACAAAACCATATGCTAAATAGGTTTTATAAATGCGCCTAGTCGGACCTTGAATTCATTTAAGAATTCCATTGTATTATTTTAAGTAGACTTAGATTGCATTTGTTTCTCTAGAATTGAATAAAACTGAAAAAGAATGACAATTTTCTCATATCATTTTAGCTTTATGATTAAGACATTTTTTGCAATAATTGCCGATTCACTTGGAGGGAATGTATTCCACTCTCCCCTCATTCTCTCTATAGAGTCCTTTTTTTGGTGTTTAGTTGCTTTCCATTAGTCTCTATGCTTATGTCTCTCTTTCCATATAAGGAAGCATAGTTTCTTTAGAATATTTAGCATGATATGTTTGTGTCTACAATGTGTTTGTTCTATTCAATGGATTCCATATCCCTTTATGTACCTAAGCAGCAACTTCTACTTATACAATCGTTGATGGAGGAGAAAATAAAAGATTCCAACTTGTGTATCTAAGTTGAATTTGCAATTGGGTGACTCATTCCATAACTGCTTCTCGCTAGATGGTCATAGGGATTCTTTATCATTAGGTTAATGTCTTCTCAATATTAGCTTGGTGTTTAGAAGGGTTATTAATTGTATGTGTATATAGGATTAAGGTTGGGGTTCTGGGGCTTATAACTTGGGGGCTAAGGTTTCAAAGAGGATGGGTAGAGGAAGATGATGTCTATACATGATTTGGATGAGTGTGAGGCAATCTTAATATTTTTCATTTTTTTTATTTTTTTAATTCAATGAAAGATTGAGGGTATTTTAGGTAAATTATTTCCTACTCATTGTTCATCACCTAGTTAAATAATGTGAAGTAAAAGCATAATGATGATTCAAATACATTTAAGTGAACACCCTAATATCTATTACTTGTCTATTCTATGCCATTGTAATTGTAATTCAATTCTTCTCTTATTTTATTCAGCGAAGTGAATGTACCGTAAAAGTTATGTTCCATATAGAATAGCAATTCCCTTTTTCAAGGAAAAGGATACAGATTCCTTACCAATTTAATATTGGGTGGAATATGTATTATTTATGATATAACTTCTTGCAAACAAAATATGAGAATAGGTATTTCATAGTAATAAAGCTAGAATGATGATGTCATTCCAATGAACCAAATGTAATGCTAATAATTACGAATTGCTTTTATTAGATTTTTTTGTTTATTAGTAAAGGGAATCAACTTGGAATCACTTTTACTAAACATGCTAAATTATAGGTTTAGATTTTTATCCACAATCCCCATCTTAAAGAACTTTTATAAGGTATTTAAGGTGTCACATCAATACGTTAAGAACCTCTCCTCCTTAAGAATGTTCTTATTTTATCTCTATCTAAGGTAGGCAATTTGAGATCTAGACACAACAAACCCAAACATGATATGATATGATATGATTTAAACAAGTCAGTGTATGAAAAAACTTCACACGAAACACAAACGAGTTAGATCCTTTTAAACATGGTTTAAATTTGTCTTCGGATTCAAATTAATCACTTAAACCCAAACACGGGACATAGGACACAAGACATATTATATATTCTTTTATATTTGCATTTTTTTTTTTATAAATATTTTCTTTCTAAGTGTAAGATCTCAACTAAAGGTTTGAGATACTTGTATCTATATATTCCACTTATTGTACTGTAGTTTAAATAGGAAAAAAGTTATAAACTCATATGTGAATTTTTTTACTATCTCCATTGAAAATCCAATAGACAATATGATAAATTTTGTGATCAATATTAATAGTAATACTGATATATATTTATGTCATGGTTTTACTTAATTTAATGTTGTTATGTAACTTAAATTTAGTAATATTATATACTCTTTTTACTTCATCATAATTTAAATGAGAAAAAAAATTACAAATTCATGTATAGATTCTTTGACTATTTCTCTTAAAAACTTGATAAACATGTAAGAAATTTGGAAATCAATATTATTAGCAATATTGATATCCATTTAATTCAAGGTTCCACTTAATTTAGTAATGTTATTTAACTTAAAATTTCAAATTTCTTTATTTGGTAAAATTTTGCTTTATTAAAACTTTTATTTGGGTTGTAATTTTATATTAAATATGAAGATATTATATCATTTATCTTTGTAAAATTTAAATATTATTATTGTACTTTCCCTTTATATTTATAAATATTTTATAGAATTAATTATAACTTTTTAATCGATAAACTGTATTAAACCTAAAATAGACGAGATATGATATAATAGTACAAATTGTCAACTCTAATATAAATAAGTCTAACTCAAACATAAAACATATTAAGTTACGAGTTTAGGTTTTTCATAGACGATTAATAACTTGTTTGTGTCACAAGTTTAAGTTTTTTGGACATGAATCTGCTTACATATGGAAACGAGGCATGACATAATAACATAAATTATCAGTACTACTTGAGTCCTTAAGAAGAGTTTGTCTTCTTTTTCTTTTATCTTTTTATCAATTATGCTTCAATTACTTCTAGGTAATGTTACACCCCAAATAAAAGAGTTATAACAACCCTACCGTGTAAACTGACTTAAACTAAAAGCTAGCCACTTAACCACTAACATAGGTATAGCTGATACTAGGCATTTATCACTTCCCTACTTTGAGTCATCCAATTTTGAGTCTAACAGATATTAACCTGTAATGTAATTTTTCAAAAATAGCTTCAAAAAATTAACTTATGGCTCAAATAATCGAGAAAATTAAGTTTTGCAAATCATTTAGAGTATGAAAATCCCAATTTCAACAAAAAGTTCTAAAAGTAAGTTGATTTGAGAAAATAGAGCAATTAGAAAAGAGTTTACAAAAGATCATAGTTTAATAGAGCATAGTAACAGTATTTGTAATTGAAAACTAGAGGGTCACTAGTAAAGATCTTATTAGTTTCTGTACAAGTTAAAAAAAATCCAACAAATAATTAAGAACATAGCCTATGAGTCTTAAATCTTACTCCTTGATCCTGTTCTCTAGTCTTCTGGAACTTGGTATAATATTAGTGATTCTACTAGAAACTTGCAAAATATTTATAGGGAAGTGAGTGATAATAAGTGGGACGAAGACAATAGCACATCTTAGTCATCAAGTAGGCAAGGTTTTCAAGAAAGGTTAATTAGATACAATATATGTTCAAGCAAATATCATCACACAACATTGACCGGTCATTGTATGACCAAAAAAATTATGCCTACTCAAATATAGGTTTCAAGGAGTTTCACACCATAAACTTTGTAAATTGGAACCAAACCGAGGCTTATGCAATTGAGAAACACACTCCACTTGAGATTACCTTTAAACCACGGTTCCAATCTTACTACGACCTCCTCTCTTATCATTTAATTCGACTAAGGATAGGAAATGACCATTTCTGCTATCCTCATCAAAGGTTCTGTGTTTGGCACTAGAATCTTAATTGTTTCCCCTAATGGCTTGTGATGTAAGTCAAATTATTAGTTAGGTCGAGTTGTGTTAGATTGCTTTTGGAGTGATAAAGCAATTTCAAACAATCCTTAGTAGGTAATACCGTGAAACAACTAATACATATAATTCAGCACTTCCTAACAACAGTATAATATTTAAACACATTCACTGCATATATATAAGTTAACAACTTACAATCATAAACAAAACACATATTAAGATCTCCAAGTATTCTTAAGCAATACTCCAAAGTATAGTAAAGAATCCCAGTTACTTAGAACTTAGTTGCTCACTAACTTGATTGTTTATTTATCCCATTTTCGAGAAATCCCTATAAATTTAGTCAATTTTTTATATTAATAACTACATAAGACATGGAAAACCATTTACTTGCTCATTCCCTAGAAATTAAATTGATTTGTAACTAAATTTATAAGTTAAGTTACCATTAATATAAGGAATTAAAGTTATTTTATCAAGGAAATATACCTCTAATACCCTCTAAGCAATTCTCGAAGTCAAAATGTCCTTGAAATATTTATTGTAGAAGCATATGAGATATCCTCTACACCTCATAGTCATTGAAGTTCACCACATATTTAGCTTTTGCATTAATCTCTAAGGTTTAGTAAATTGCCAAGATTTTCAATAAATATCTTCTAGGCTAATTCCGAAGTTGAATTACTCTTAAAGTTCTAAAACTAGAAAGCATTTCTGTTACTCTCTAAGCCATATCAGAGTCAAAAGTTTTAATAGAATTATCCTTTGAATCATCCTCTAAGTTTGATAGTCACATAATATTTCTTACAAATTACCTTTTGAAACAACTTCTAAGTGCTCATGCTCATGTAATTTACTTCAAATATCCTCTAAAACATCTTTTGAACCAACCATGTAGTTTATTCAATTTTTAAATCTCTTAGCAGAATATCCTTTAAGCTATACTCTAAGCCTAGTCAACGTCAAATTCCTTAAGATTTCATCTTTTGACTTAGTCTCTGAGCCTCCCTTATCTATACTTCTCTTCAAATGTTGCTTCTGACTAAGCCTCCAAATTAGTACCTAATAGAACATTTACCCTCACTTCCTCTAAGATACCCTTTAATTCTGTTATCTATAGAGTTTTAAGAAAATCATCTTTTGACTAATAATCTCCTTCCCCTATTTTTACCTTTTATTTATCATTTTGCTTCTGACCAAACTTCTAAATAACATTCTAGTGCAACACTCATTCACAAAATCTTCTAACTTATCATCTACCCTTAACTAGTTTCTTATAATCAATTGATTTGTTCATTTCCACCCTAAACTCCAGTAAAAGCAATCAAGGTAATATTTCAACCAAAACTTAGCCCCATTACATCCAAATTCCTAGTATATCATCATCATCATCTACCAATTTTTCAATTCCAACATCATCAAATTAGTCATATAAGCGACATACACTTGATTTGATTAACTTCTTCCAATAGAACCACCTCCAACAGCACTCAATCGCCAAAATACTTCAATAACCAATGGAGCTTAGAATCTAAATGAGGTCATTAAGAGAAATACATTTGTTTTTCCAAAAAATACCATTTTTAATCATAATTTAGAGATAAAAATTATAAAAAATAATTTTGTTAAAAATCTCTTCATATAATTCTAGTATGAACATAAGAATGTCTATATAAAAATTTCAGGATCAAAACTACGTTATTTGACTTATTTATTTCAATATAAAAAAGTGTTCAATTTCGTCAAATAACTTTTTACAATAACTATGAAATTTCTACAAAATAATATTTTTCCTACATTTTACATATGAAAATAGTTGGGAATAAATTTTTCTAAAACTTTCTAAGTAATTTTTATATTTTTACAAAATTATCTAAAATTGGACCAATTTGGGACCTCACAAGAATAATTAGCTTTGTCCACCAATGATGGCTAACTTCTTATTGGTAGCTTTAATTGCTGGCTACTCCTTGTAGTAGGGTGGTTGGTTGACTCCCAACTCTTCTTTACTCTAGCAAATCACCAAACTCCTAATATCGTGCATTGATTGTGTAATTTTTTTTCTTTAATCACTTAAACCTAATCTAAATTTTTTCATATCTCTAATTGCATGCATGAACTCGTGGGGAGTTTTTTTCAATTTTTCAAAATGGTTTAAGTAACTAAATGATTTTATATTTCTCTCTCCTCCAAATCTTAAGCCTAAATACTTAACTTACTTTGCATGTAAATTTTCCTACACAATTCCCCAACTGTCATTAGATAATTTTTTAATGATTTTTGTTAATATTTTTGAGTTATTCTAGCTTAAATTGCTTATATTAAGGTATTTTTAACAAATATAGGTATATGTATATACTCAAAAATTATACACAACATGTATGTACATCTTTTATATGTTATTTTATGTCCCATATAGATTTTATTATATATACAATTTATCTCTAAGAGTTTACAATTTAACTAGACTTATTTTGTACAATTACAGTGAGTAATACATAATACAGTTAAATTGTACTATTTTAGTTATACTATTATTATTTTATTGTATTTTTAATATTCATGTCTACAGGGTCTCTTCGTCTAATATCTCAAGCTTATACATAAATTTTTAGGTTAATCAAGTTAGTTTCACCGATATCCTAAATTTATTGGCTCAATCTCTAATTGCTGAGTACGAGGGTTACAGCTAATACTTGTAATGCATTTTCAATCTAATTTAATTGTAAATAATTAATAAATTTACTATCAATAAATTATATAAAAATGCTAAACAAAAATAATATATGTATATTATTAATATTTACAAAGTTATGGTCCTATATAATTTGCATGTTGCCATTGCAAGAGGTTGTTTTCATCAAGCAATGCTATTTCAATTCGACGCACATAATTATTATTTACTAAAAATTTAACTACCTTTTAATGTTCCTTCATAAAAAACCCCTTATATTGTAAGGACCTCTCTCCATCCCTTACAGTATATTTGTAAAAAGGGAAGGAATAAGAATGATAGAAAGAATGAGAGTATATAATTCTTGAGTATGTTTAGTTTAAAGGAAGGAAAACTAATTATTATTAAGAAAAAAATAATATAGTAGCAAATTACCAAAATACCCATAAAAATAATAATAATAAGAAAAGTTAGATAAAAAGGAGGAATGGATTAGTAATTACAAGAATCCTCCCATTCCTCTCTTTCCCCTTTAAAGGGGAAAAAGAATTATTAGAACTTAAGGAAATAATTCTACCCATTTTACTTCCCTCCTCATTCTTTTCTTTGCCTCTACTTTCTTATCTAAAATAGACTATGGAATTATACAATTTTCTCCCCATTTTTGTTCCCTTCCTAATCATTTTTTTTTCCTTTCTCTCATCCTAAACATAGTGTTAAGAACTTCAAAAGCAGGTTTTTATGCTTGGAGTTGGTGCTAAGGATCAAGGATGGATAGAGGTATGTATTGGCCCTCGATTATTAGTTCACAAGCCGGTGTTTGGTTGAATCAGGCCTAATCCTTAAGGAAATGGGCTTGAGCTTGTTTATGTGAATTGACGATTCAAGAGTTGGTTCGAAAGCTATTAAATTATGCTATTTTTAAAATTTTTTTTACATTTAATTTTCTATATTTTCATCAATTACTATTAATAATTTATTACTTACTCGCATATTTTCATTTTCTTTCCTAAATAATTTTAATATTTTATATGAACATGTAGTGACATATGAACAATTTACTTTTATTTTTGGTTGATTTTTCTTTTTTCAGTTTCAAAATAATTAGGTTGGACCACATGAACATAATGGGGTTTGTTTTGTTTTATTTTTATTTTTTAAAATAATTAATATTTTGGTAGATTTGAATCAGTGGCTAACCACTAGTTCAAAGCTTCTTAGGTTGATGGTTCTCTAAGGTCAAATCACTTGGGCTTTTAAAGTTTATCAGTTCATCGGTTGGTTCAAAGTCTCACCGGGCTAGTTTACAATTCAAAACTAACACTTACATATTTCTTAGGATGGGGATAGTTCAAGAAGGTATGAATTTTAAATATAAAACTATTTTAATATGAATACGTATTCTGATATGTAAATATGAATTGCTAAGTAGTGTGTGCATGTGATAGGTAATAATTTGCAAATAAATAAATTCCCCAGTAGCTTTGTCATGAAGGAGTTTCCATTGGCTACAAGAAGAACTTGTCTTCTCTTTCTTTCTCAAAAAAGTTGCCAAACAGTGTTAATGCTACGATTTTTCATGAGAAAGAGAATGAGAATTGGATTTCGCTTCTCGTAAGCGAGTTGATTTCTGTTTTCTTATCTCGAAGCCCATGATTAACTATGACGATCTCTTTCCATTTTGTCATATTTCCTATTGCCTTTGGGTTAGATTGTTAAGCTAAAGAGAAAGTTGCGGGAAGGGTGCCAACCACTACCCAAAGGTTGCAAACAAAAGCAACAGATAATACGTACAAGTGATGTTTAATTAGAGAGGAAAGCTAATGATGTGTTTTGTTTTAGCTTCTCTTCAAATCATTTATGCTCCACATACAAGCAAAACGAGAGTCACCCTTTTCAATTTCGGACACAAATAAATCTAGTTTCTTTCCAACTATTAGGAGTATAAACGGATCAAACTACTTGCAATTTACGCAAACTTGATTTGATATTTACTTGGGTTTGACTTGAAAAAATTAAATTAAGCTCTAACTTCGCAATACTTGGCTCAATTAACTCACGAGTCTAATTAAGCTCAAATCGAGTATAAATGCTAGTCAGTTTTCAATTAAGTTTAAACACCAATATTATTATAATTAGAAAAAAAAATATACTTTTAAATAAATTGAATTGAAATGAGTTTATTCAAGTTAAGTTAGAGCTTATTCAAGGCTACTTCTAGGTAAGCTCGAGTTTTAAATTTTCGATTAAGCTCATACTCAAACTCAGCATTATATTATTTCAACTCGATTCATTTATAATCGTATCTAATCATGGAAAGTATTTTTTCAGTCTCTTTCTATTTGTCATCATCAAATCTCTACAACTATCAAACATCATCGTAATTGTCATAAAGTATTACAATGCTAGTGGCTTTTAGCATGCAAAGGTAAAAGGAAAAAGCTTCGCTTTCTGTTGAAGTGGTTAATGACAATGGAAAACATTAATGAAAAATGAGAAAATTATTTACTGTTTCTAGAAGTAAAAATTATTTTTTCTTTTTTTCTTTTTAATATATCTGTCGAATAGTCTTTATATATATATCTTTCTAATAGTTGACCATCAAAACTAGCCATCAACTACCATCTTTTTTTTTTTAAACTACCATTTTAGTTTGTATGATAATGATTGTAGCTAAAGACATTGGTATTTAGTAACCTCAACTTTTCTTGAATAATACAATATTATTTCACAATTGTAAATCTTTAAATACAGCGAAATTTTTTTTTAAAAAAAATGCAACACATTTAGTTCTTGGAAAGGATGCCTTAATTATCCTTATAATGATTTTACAAATACCATAGGTGAGCAAATAATCCTATTGTATAGGGTATCAACCTATACCCTACTCAACTTGATAAATACCAGAAGTTATAAGGTAGGTTTTGGATAACAAATTCTTAACACCTATTCCTATAGGATAGAGTAGACGTGTTCACCGGATTGACTAGGCTCAGAACCAACTTGGAACCACTAATTCATGAGTTAGTAAAGGAGTGAACTAAGCTTAACCCTTAAGATGCTAAGCTCAAGTTGATTCCTTTAAACGTAAGGTTTAAGGGCTGCTTCAGTAAACATTGAACCGTGTTTTTTTTTTTTTTTCAAAATTTCCTTAATTATTATAAATAATTTGTAAACTATTTTTCTTTTTTCTTTTTCCAACTAAAATAAAACTTTATGTCATTATTTATGAATAAAAGATATTATTTTCAGTTTAATTTTTTTCGATTCCGAAATAATTCATTTGAATCATGTAAGCATGAATACATGATGTTATATTATATATAAAATATTATATATAACATAATATATAATATATATGTGTATTATAATATATATATAGTATATTGATTATTCTCTATTATATATACTATATATTTTTTTGCATTATATATATAGTATATTATATATTATTTATAGTATATATATAATCCATTAAAAAATAGTATACATATAGTATATTATATTATATATATTTATTTTAATTTTTGAGATTAGCTAGGCCTTGAACTATTGGGCCAAATCACCAGTTTAAAGGCGGTTCATTGGGTTGCGATAATTGAATTGTCTAAACCTTTAGGCCTCGAGGTTTCAATGAGCTAATTCAACATTTAAAACCAGCCCTTGCACAGGTTTAAGGCGGGATACTAGTATAATGCATTCATAACTTGTACTCATACTATCTTACATCTACCTTAGAAACTACACTTTAAAGTATATACGTATAAGTTCCAAGGTACCTTGTAATCACATATTAAAGTTTAATAAGTGATATGATATTTATTAATATATGAAAATGAATTTTATATTTTCTTTAATCAAGACCACTAAAAAAATAAAAACAATATTATATTGATGTTAAAATGAAATGGACTAGATCCAATATCAATTGTAAACTTAAAACTCATAATTAAAACTAAAATTAGCAAGTTACAATTTTAAGAGGCAGTATTTACTATAAGGTATAAAGAGCTTGTATCTTTTATTATTATTTTTTTATTGTACTCTCATCCATTTATTATCTAATTGTTTTGCTAATAAAGAGGCATAGGTTCCATATAATGCTTTTTAGCAAGGAAATGAAAAATAGTTGACCAAAATTTGCTATAAGAAAAAGCATGAAGTTAGTTACTCAAAAAAGAAAAAAGAAAAAGAAGAGCGTAAAGTTGAAATATATGAGAAAATAAAAAAAATTTAAAGATTCAGCAAGATATAGAGTATTTCGTAACTTTTACATGTGTAGTTTTTATGATGTTATTAAGTAAGTTCTAATTTCATTTGAAAACCTATATCGATAGGATAATATAATATATATATAGGCGTCGTATTCTACTCACCTAATATCCACTTATTACTATAATAACAATGTTTGTAACAACTTCATATGATAATTAGTTTGAGTTTTTTTTCTTTCACTTTATAGCCGAATAACTAATTTTAGCTGAGAAATCACATGTCGCATGCATAACAGCTTCGTCTGTCACGGTCTCAACTTTATCTATGCACGTCTTGATTATGACGCAAAAATAGAAAGTAATAATATTAGCGAGGAAAACTCAATACCCTATGATTTGACTACAAGTAATCAAGGATAATTGATGATACGAAGCATCAGTAACGTAAATTGTTAGCCTAATTGAACCGTGAAACAACTCCATGAACAATTACTAGTGTAGTAACTTGGATAATTTATTCTTGTCAGATTGTGATGATAGGTGTTGTGCACTAAGATGGCAAATAAATGTCGTGTATATATATTCCATCATTATATAATTCATATCATTGTATAAAACAAATGAATATAAAATAGAATTAATTTGTTACTCTATCCGTTTATATTAATTCTCTTGTTGCATTCATAGCATCGTACTCGGTTCGTACAACATTTATACAGTGTGTTTTGATTATTCAGACCGACTTAGTCTGGGTAGCATATTAAAGATTGTTAATCCCATTATTCATGCGATGGATATGTCAATGGAATATTCTTATATGTTCAGCTTTTACCATAACATATGTATACACGGATACTTCACATTGTCAACCATGTTATATGTCCATTATTTTCACAGCTTTTATTATAAAGGGTTTCACTTAAAATTGAACAAAAAATATAACAAAATTAATTTAAAAAATTACACACTTGCTATTAACTTTATGGGGCGCACTTAGCACAAGTACCTAGGTTAAGGACCTTTTATGATAAAAGATTTCCCATGTGGTGGGGCAACTTTCAATTAATTATTGTCATTTAAATAGTTAATTAAACATCATGCCAGCACATAATATATTAATTGCCCTCATCTCCCAATACATTTCCATTACCGTCAGAAGCAAAGCCCCTTATCTTTTGAATTTGAAAAATTGTAGGTAAAGACTTAAAAGACTGCCATTTTCTAATTTTAAAAATTAAAAACAAGCCTCCTTACTATTGAATAGGTAAATTTCCTTACTTTTCCCTCATTTTCTAGTTTCTATTCCCTCTTTTCTATCATTGCTAATCCTTTGTCTCTCCTCTCCTTGTCACTTAGTTATTTCTCGACCTCTTTTGCCTATCGAACTTGCCTCTTTTCATCTTCATTGTAGTTTTCCTCACTAGTTTTTTATATGTTATGGTCTCGTCTCTTTTCGGTGGAACACTTGCGATTTGCATGTCTACTGTGTTTACGTTGCTAGAGGATCTTTTATTGGATGAGCAAGAGCCTGCAACTACTAGATTCTTGTTGCTCCTCTAGAAATGCTACATCGAGGAGTTTTGTACATCTATACCACAATTTTCGAAAAATAGTATGAAAATAAGGTGTGTTAAAAGTAAATATTACAATAATGATGCAATAAAGGCACATACACAACGTGCGCCTTCAATACAAAACTATTTTTGCAAGGAAGGCACATATCATAAGTACATCTTCCTTAATATGCAAGGCATGTATTAGACGTTCGCCTTCCTTATTATGGAAGACGCATATGAAGCATGCGCCTTTCTTAATGTGGAAGGCGCATTGTTGAAGTGTGCCTTCTTGTTTATAATGAAGGCACACTCAACTCATGTGCCTTCACTTTTCCTATATATACCCCAATTTTCGTATTCTCCCCTCATTCTTACATCTTCTAATTTCGAAAATCTCTCAAAGCCTCTTATTTCCTCTCTTTGAGCTACAACATGACTCTATTTTTCTCAACTGATCTGTAAGTAATCATCGACCATCATTTATTCCATAATAATTTTTTAATGTACAAATTACATTGTTAATACGGTAGTATTTATATTGTCCATATAAACTATAGTTAGATGATAATTTTTTTAGTATTTATATTTTATTAATATGCATATTGTATTTTGTACATTATTCATATGATAGTATATAATTATATAAGTTGTAGTGATTATGTAAAAAAATAGGTATGCAACCCATAAATTATAGGTGATTTTATCTGTACATTAGTTGCAAGTGTGGTATGTGATAAGATACCCTACTAAAAAGTAAAATTATATGGATGCGATGAAATACTTTACTGAAAAGTGAAGTCGTATGGGTGCTTAAATTTATAGTGTGTGATAAGATACCCCATGAGAAAGTAAAATCGTGTAGGTGCTTGTATTTATAATACGATGAGACGCCCTACCGAGTTGTGAAATTGTATAAGTATGATGAGATATCCTATTGAAAAGTAAAATTTTATAGTATGTGATGGGACATTCTACTGAGAAATAAAATTATATAGATGCGATGAGACACCCCACTGAAAATGTGAAATTGTTTAGGTGCTTCTATTTATAGTATGAGATGGTATGCCTAATTGAGAAGTAAGACTATGTGGGTGTTATGAACTGTGCAAAATTATATGGGCTTTACTGATTTTGTAATTCATGAATCAATAAGTTGTCAATGACTAATTATGTGAAGATAATTGTAGACTCCTAAAATTTCCAACCTAAATCTTATATTAGATTCAAGTGTGCTAGATGACTATAAGAGTCAACAAGACTAGATAAAAAGAAAACCCTAAAATAATAATCGAAGACTTAATCACATATAAACATATTAACCTTAAATACGTAAAAACATTGTACCTGAAAGTAATAAAAACCTTAAAACCCTAACTTTAAGCTTAAATGATATGCTTATTCATTAGAATTATATTAAAACCCTAATTAAATGTAAATACTTAACAATAAGCTAAATCATATAAAGTCATCAACAGATGATAAAAGATAACTTCCAAACATTCATAAATGTGTACAATACTAAGTTAATTTATTAGAAACTATAATATTACATTATAGATCATATTAATCTCTTAACTATATAACTAAGTTAGTATTATATAAATTTAAGTATTTAGTTAATGTTTAAATTATATATAGTCAATGTTAATATTACAAATTGTGCTTTTCATGCTAATTATATTAAGTATGATACTAAACCTTATATAGGGATATAAATACTCAAAGAAAGGTTCCAATAATTGTTTTTACTAATTATTTTATTTAATTTCATATTTCCTTAATTTTTCTCCTAATTATCTTTAATTCCATTATTATGTGTACTAATTACATGTAAATTTCCAAGAGTTAACTAAGTCAACATTCGACCAAAGTCTAAATGTTGACTAAGTCAACACATGTCCTTTTCACTTAGAATCATCTTGCATTTTCTATGGATTTCTTTTCTTTTTCTCTTGATCCACACATTTGAAATACAACAAAACTTACTTTTTCCTCCCCCATCCAAACCATGACCCTCTCTTCTCTTTTCCCCTTCTTCTAGCTTCTTATTTTTACTTCAATTTCTTCACTTTTAACTTACAAAATTACCATATCCAATAGCATAACTTCTCACCCCTATTTAGAAGAAAAAGAGATATAATCCTTATGCTAATACTAGTATTTCATCTAAAGTATATTTACTCCTCTTTTTATTTAATCTTGAAACTCATATTTTTGGTTAATTAGCTTATGTTTAGAAGATGATCATTTACATATATTATCTTGTTTCTTTCCAAAACTTCTATATTATGTACATGTACAAACACATATAGGAAATACCCATACATGTATATATAAGTGTAGAAACACATGTATACATATAATATGCATGCTTATATGGACAAAGTATGTAGGAATCTTAGTAGAATGCATAGTATAAATATACATATACATAGAAAAGATTAGGAAAAACACATGTACATTTGTTTGGGTATCCCTAAACATGAGTACTCTTTATGTATATAACCAAAAATACTAAAAATATCAAGTATATATACATATAGCATACCAATTGAACCTATAAACATGCATATATATGAATCATATGAAAATTTCTTAAAATTAACTATGGAAATACGAAAATATGTATAAATTTATATATATAACCGTATGTATATATGGGTATATGTATAAGTACATATATTAGTACGTTAAAAGTATATACATACATGAAAATAGACTTAATATGTATGAGCATGTGGATATAGGATGAATACAAGTATATTATAACATAAGTATTTAATATTAAATAATAAAATAATAATACATAATGTACATATATATATATATATATATATGTCTCAGTCGAAACCCTTAAAGGGATAATTCAAACCCATAATACATTAATTAAGTTATTCTAGTATTACATAAACTTATGCTATGTTAGTAACTTATTCAAATAATCTAATTAAACTACAATTATGACAATAATAATAATACCTAATACTAAAAGTTCAAGATTTCAAGAATATAACAATCTAGAGGTTAATTAGATCATATATTAACAAAAAGAAAATACAAAACTAATAAATAGAACTATTTAAGTTGAAATACTAAATTTACAATGGTTTAAAGTCATATCATAAAATGCGGGTCTTAATATCTAAAACAAACCCTACTACATGAACATACATTCGAAAATAATAAAAATCGATTATAAGTTTATAAATATCAAAGTTAAAACGAAAAAATTATACGCGATTTAAGATTTAAGGAAAACCTAAGCTCATATAATGTTACCAATTTGAATATTATTATTTAGACAATTAAATTGGATATTATTACATATAAGATAAAATATTGTTTCCTAATTTAATTAAATTTTATCTCTAAAGAAGTACATTTGAACTTAGTAAGAACCTACTACAAGAATGTAAAGATACGAGGTAAAATAAAAAAGTTTATAAGTAATATAATACTTAAATAGAAAGGAAATCATAAGATAGATAGTAAGTTAGATAGGCTGTCTAGCAGTACGTCTAAATACTCATTAGGTTACTTCATTTCTATTTATTAGGAAATATCGACTAAGAAGACAAGCTGCTTAATGATTGTTAGGAGTCATACTGACTTTGGCTAACTGAATACTTTCGATGACTCTATACTTATTTTATACTTGTAATTAGTGTGTTTAAATTAAATATCAATAACTTGATATATAGGGGTTTAAGATATGCATGTACTTGACATTGATTGATTACTATGCAAAATATTGTTAAAAACGATAATTGAAAATTTGGTTGTATGATTGATTGTGACATGATTTAAATGGTTTGTTGATATTGATTGATTGCCACATAATCTAACTTAATTATGTTTAGCTTATCTTAAATTAAAAGGATTATGCATCAACCATACATTACATTATTTGTTCTGACCATTACCTCACGCGAAGGTAAAATAATGCCATGTAGGGGTTGAGAGAGACCATGCGAGGATTGTTTCTATATATTGAATTAAAGTATTTTAGTACGAGTGTATGTGACTTTACTCTAACTTGTGGGTTTACTAGGTGCTAAAGACGCCAACCGTATGGTTGAGGGTTGAGTTCAAAAACCCTCGCTATAGGGTGTAAGTATAGACTGTTGGGGTCACCTTATCACTAAACTTAAGATTTTGTATACTATTAAATTTCTTAGAAATATAAATGTATTTCGTGAAATATAACATTTAAATTTATGGTTAAAAAACCAAGAACTAGGTCCCGGTTGTGATTGATGCCGATATATCTCCAACCCTTACCTCGAAAGGTGATAAAATCCAATGTTATATGCAGCATCGGTCAATTGCATATATTGTTTGGCATACTGCATGTACATGCATTCATATTTTTGTAATAATTTGTTTGATAACCTGCTTGCCAATATAGTATGAGGAATAACTCATTAAGCTCTTGTAGCTTACTTCTCAATAGTTTTTTTTTTTTTTAAGTTAATAGATAATCGGGCGTGGGTTAAGAGCCAAGCGCTGAGTGCATGTGTTGAGATGTTTTAGAGGTTAGAACTAGAGAGAGATTGTTTAGTTCATATGGAACTTTAAATGTAAATACCACTTATATATTTAGATTTAGTAACTTTAATAAGTTTGAATTTTAAGTTTATACTATTTGATCTTATCATTTGCTAGGGGATACCGATTCTCTATGGTTTTGAGGAACTGTGGAATATTAGATATCCCTAGTTATTTATATTTTATAATATGTTAATTAATTAACAATTCAGCAACTTTAGTGATTAATAATTTAGAGTTTTGCAATCTTTTACTTGTAAGATGGTTTCTATATCATAAGTGCATATGTAATATGGTAATTTTAAGCAATCCTACTAAGCCCCCTTTAGAGTCTTAATAATAATTATGTATGCGAGAAGGAACATAGTCAATGGATGTAAGAGTCCAAATATGATAGAGACCCAGTGAAAAAGTCGAATATGAGGAAGGATTCCAATTTCAATCATTTCCTCCAATGGATCAGTATGAGTATCAGAGTTAATCCTAGTGAGGTTGAGCTTGTTCATCGATACCTTTCTTATTATGAGGGAGATGTTTTGTACACTTTGATGGCCATTATGGACGATGATAATATGTAAAACTTTATTAAAATGGTTGACGTATTTGAAGAAAACTAGATATAGGAGATATATGTTAGGAGTTCTGATTAGCCAAGTTAGAATAATGGCGAAAACACTTTACGGGTTGGTTCTTACAATAATCCTCAACCTTATGTGCAGCAAACAGATGAAGACTACCTTATGTACAATTGACTAGAAACTTATCTGGTTGAAGACCTTACTTTTGGAGAAAGTGGTGTGAATAAAGAGGCAATTGATACAGAGATAAGGTCAATCTTACAGAATGAACTAGGCTACGACCTTAATGAAGAGCTAATTCCTATAGGACTTGAAATAGATGTTGAGGGGGACTAGGTGAGGGTTGTATTTGAAGTAGAGGAAGAAATTGTAGAAGTGGAAAACACTGTAGATTATGCAGCCATGTCAAAATATATATCAAGTAACATTCCATTTGTACTTTAGTTTACTACTAGCTAAGGGATTGAGATGGCTCCTTAATATAATTAGATTGGGTTGCTAACATTCCAAGTTAGAAATCTAATTCCATACTTTGAAGGCACACCCATGGATCGCGCCTTCTTATTTACATTAAAGACATGGCCAAGGAACGTACCTTCAGTACAAACAAGAAAAGCGTGACCTTAGATTGCGCTTTCAGTACAAAAAATACTCGTATAGTAAAGGTGTGCGCGTAGCATGCCTTCACTACAGCATTCTCATAAAATTTACTCGAAACACTCTATTTTTGTATTATTTTTCAAAAATTGCTCTATAGATGTACAAAACTCCCGCATCGAGTGCCACTATTGGCTCTAGTTATTACCCTCATGTGTGATTGTAAGTTGCTTGACATAACATGTCAATGTTAATACAATTAATGGATCAATATCTTTTGGTTAATTGATCTTTCTTTTTTTCTGTTGGTATCCTAGATGAAAGAATAGTAGAAGAAATTAATAAAGTAATTGCAATTTATGATGACCACTTTTAGTACTTCTTCTATCCCTTTTCCTTATAAATGTGTATTTTCTTTTATTTTTATAATGGGTCTTCAATTAGCTAGATTATAATAAAAATGATGAGGTCACTCTTTAAGAATCATTACATTTTGATTTTTCACATTGAAAGAGGAAAAAACAAACCCTTTTGTCTTAACTCTTCAAATCTACATCTAATTGGTACAAACGGTACCTTCAACAAATCTAAATAATTTCAAATGTTTTGGGTATATAATTATTTTTTGTTTTCTTTAATTGTCTTTTAGTTTCTATTACTAAATTTTAAGGATGTAAATGCATATTTATGTTTATGTTGTTTTAGTTGATGTAGATGGAATTAACGATATTAGAAATGGTGGATAATTTTAGACTCTATATTTGGAAACAACTTCCAAAAACAATATCATTCCTATAATGCAGAGAACAAAGATAATTGATAATCATAACTATGGGACTTCAAACAATTTAAATAGAGGTACTTTGTTATAAAGATTTTTTATGTCATCTTGCAAGTGTTATACGACTTAGAACCTATCTACTCATATAAAGACTCTATGCGATCAATACCTTTGCATAAGGATGGAAGTCACAAGTTTTGCTAACTTCTAACCAATTGCAATATGTTTAAAAAATTGCTTATAATATCTTTGGAGATGCACATTATGACCTAGTCTAGTATTTATGTATTAAGTTGCCTTATAACTTATAAAGTGCAACTTATGTTTATGTACAACATTACTTTATAATTTAAATGACAAATTCTATTAAATTAGTTGGATGTTTAAAGGGTTTATTTGTATTTATCTATTTCATACTCATAAATATTCTTATTGTAATTTTTCATGAAGTAACATAAGAGTGATATTGAACATATTCTAGGTATCATGAAGTTATTGTACTATTTTTATTGCTATGTAATTACACTTAGAACAAGTATAATAATCACTTGTTTCTATGTGTTGTTGATTCTCTTCTCTTATTTATAGTGACATAATATATTTATATTAACTTGTATAATTAAAAAAAAAATGATGGCTATATATCCTTGAAGAACTGTAGGTAATGTAGGAGCTTATTAGAAGGAGATAAAAATGTGTATCTTCAATACTTAGGTATGCTAGATAATTTTAGCATAATGTGAAAAGATTATGTCTATATTCATGTTAATATGGACATTAACAAGTTAAGTTAATATTGATAATGGAAAGTCAAACATAAAGATTTAAATCAAATTAATGCCACGAGATATAATGGAAATTTTATTTCTTGTTTGCAAATTAAATCTCTATGGATGGCATATTTAGGGATTAATGTAGTATAAATTTTTTAATAGAAAGCTTAGAAGTTGACAAATTGGTTTCAACTCTATAAAACTATTACCTAAATATTAAGCTAGAAAGCATCTTGTTAAAAATACACATGAATTGGTATAGAATTTCCACGTAACTTTCCTATTATTTGCCATGACCAATTTGGAATGAAGTGGTTGTAATATTTAAACATAAGTACGATGAAATTTTCATTTATTATAACTAGAATTGAGTGGCCAATAATATTGAAATTATGCATTAAAACAAATATATTTGGAATAGTCAATATATTTGCAATGTTATATCAGTATATGATTATTTACAAAACTTATGCATAAAGGAATCAACCATGCTACTTTTCTTTGCAAAATAAGAATCCTGTGGTAATTATAAAAAATTCATATATATCATCTATCACAAGTGAAAAATGTAAAGCCTATAATCAGGGAAGGAAAAATCAAAATAAGCATAATCTTGGTGCAATTGTTCAAAATCAAATTGCACAGCCTATTCAAAATATAAAGACTATCATGAAGAAACTTCATATATTCATGTACAAAGTAGGAAAAAAAAAAAAGACGTAGGTGGGTTGGAGGGGAAGGGGAGTTCATTGGTGCTTATATCTATGTAATCAAGATTCATTAACACTTTATAGCTAAGAAAACAAAACTATTCTTTTTGTTTGTCCTAACATTATTCTAATATCAAATATGCACCTAAAACATTGAGTTTAAAAATGTATATGATTTTATAGACTACAAACAGCTGTTCCTTACATCCTCTTCCTCATCCATGACTTCGTCCAAATCTACAACATATATGATCATGAAATTTTAATCTTCAATTCTATACATATTAATTGAAATCATTAGTTTTTATGAAGAACACTAAATATAACATGCATCGAAAAGAAAAAAAAAAAAGAAACAAAGGAATTTCCACTTCACTCAACCTTTGATTAAAAAAATTGACAAAAGGTGAGAAATATGATGATTGGCATTTTATAAAATATGCCAAACATAGTAAACACTATATTGATGGCATTTGCCATTGCATGTTTTTGGTCTGAGAAAGTAATCTTTTATGCTTTATTACTTATAACTTCAAAAAAATTTTAAAACACCCAAATAAAAGATTGTATTGTCTCATCTATAAAAAATGCACAACTAAATAGAATATTTTCTAGTAATGATTTATCTAAGCAAATGGGGCATATACCATATTGTACTTATTAGTTCTTTAAGTAGTGTTGAAATGACTATATCTCCAAAACAAGCATAATCTACTCCTAATAAACCATCACACTAAAAAAAGTTTGTCATCTTATTTTTGCTATCAACATAAAATAAGCAGAATAGGTTGCTACCATTTAATTGTAATCAACACAAATTATTCAATAAACTTTAACAATCCCCAATGTTAAACATATCCATTTTTTTCCTTTACAAAAAATTTTAGAGAAATTGCATAAGATTCCCTTAAACTTTAACTTTGGTGTAGTTTACCTTCTTAAACTTCAAAAGTGTTGTTTTTTATCCCTAAACTTTCATAAATTAGTAAATAACCTCCTAAGTTTATAATAATTTTTTAAACTTTCATTTTTATGTGTAAATACCCCCTAAACTATGAGGTATTTAGGAGGTATTTATGTATTAAAATCAAAGTTTAGTAGTTGTTTACATACTAAAATCAAAGTTGAAAGGGGTCATAGGGTTAGTTGCCAATTTTTAAAAGTTTAGATACCAAAAAGCATACTTTGAAAGTTTAGGAGGATAATCCGCATCAAAGTCAAAGTTTATAGGGATTATTTGCATTTTCCTCAAAAATTTTGTAGTTATTATTTGTACAATCAACATTTTATGCTCTACTTGCTTCATTTTTCAAGATTGAATATGCCTTAGTTGCTTTGATGACAATGTTATGCATAATGGAGAGTACACCATTGCATATTTCGATTATCTTTCTATTGGATCTAATTAGATATTTTTGTTTCCTAGGAATAAATAGATGGTTATAGGTAGGATTAAATTCAATTATTTCCCCCATACCTCCTTCTATCTTAAATTTAACTTAAGCATTACATTCACATCTTTTCAGTTCGTCTTTCCTCATAAGGCAAAATCTCTAGCCTAAATCTCTCACAATAGCATGAAAATTTGCATGTATGTAATTCATTCTTACGGTTGTAATACTTTAGGCTTTTATGCACTATAAAGCCTAAAATGCATGCATAGACATAAGCATAAAATCCACATTTTCACTGGAAAATACCATACTAATTTTAAAGTTGAAATCTAATTCTAAGCAATGCACAACTCCTTTATCTATACCCATTGCTTTTTTGTGAAGCTACTTTTTTAACATTTGTACCTATATTAAACCATACTTCATGAATATTATAAGGGAAAAATTTTGAAACTTTTATTGATAGTTAATGTCAAATCATTTTGTATATATATATAAATAATTTTTATGTGAAGATTTTGGGTCTTATATGTTAATATATCAATTAACATATAACAAACAATTCAACTACTTTTTTTTTTATCACATAGATCACAATAAATGTATCTATCCTTTAACATAAAAAGAAGTCTTCTCTTCATAGGGTGACCTTAAAAGGGTCGACATCAAAATTGTTATGAGACATAACAAAGTTTATTTTTGTAATACAAATAAAAATTTAATTACTCATTAAATATTAGAAAAAATATATAAGTTCTTTTTAAAACACCTATTTGAAGCAACTCTGTCCATTAGATTGTGATATATAGAAAATTGATCCTACATATGGTCCCATTCTTTTTGTGTATATATCCCTTTGTCATATATGTCTATCCTCCAATTGAAGATGTAGCTAGAGATAGGTGATTTGTAATTCCTTCTATCTTTTACTCATTTTATAATTCCACTCATCTTTCACTCATTTAATATAATTTAATATATTTAATATAGACACATGATTGTTTAAGGAGAAAGAATATCTCTTCGAATAAAAATTACCAACGTAAGATCTAGTACTAGAAGCACTAAACTTCTACCATTGCTAAAATGTCATTATAGATTTAATTATAAACTGATAAGCTAGCTCCTTGCTTGTGTTGGGTAGACGATGATCTTTACATTTTGTAACTTTGTTATTATTTCTTTTTTGTTAATGTTAATTTTATTTTTACCCAAATCTTTTCTCCAAATGAAGACCTTAAAGGAAAAGTAGTGATGTCTATATCCATGCATGCTTAATAATAAGCAATCAAAATTTCATATGAACTTGTAATTGCGATCATGTATAGCAGTTTACCCATTTCAATTAAACAAAGTTCAATAGTGATCAACTAATGTATTAATCTTATTTTCACCCAAAAAAAGAAAAAAAAAACAGAAATGCATGAACATGAAAATTTCAATAAAAAATAGCAACATAAATTGCAATGTGCATACTATTCCTCGATGAGTAAAAGTCTAATGAGATGGTGTAGAATTAAACAAAAAAGAAAAAGAAAAAGAAAAAACCTTGCAAAAATATATCAAATTACAAATTGAAATATTGCCTTTTAATTATTAAATAGGTAAAGGTTAAAAATCCAACAAATGGTTGTGTTTTGAGTGTATATAGTGGTTATGAATTTTCTCAAGTGTGAAGAACTGAAGCTACTCAAGATGTAAAGAAATATGACTGTTCAGTTTTCCATGGATAAGGGAAGTAATGTTGTTGTATAAATAGAAAAAAGTCAGAGTTGGCTTCTAATGGTAACGGAAATGTGTTGGGAGTCGACGGTAATTAATATACTATGTACAACAATTAACATTTTACTCTCTAGCATCACGTTTTAATTAACTGTTTGAATGACAATAATTATTTGGGAGTTGTTCATCATATGAAAAATCTCTATAGTGTACAACACTCAATGATCTTTTCTTTCTTAATGGGAGAAAAGTGCATTACTTACTACTTAGTTGAATACCTGTTTTTAGTGCACAAATATAATTTTTGTCCTGAATGTTTGACCACTATTTTATTTAAATCCTTAATATTTTTTAACCTTTACAAATTAGAATTCATGTTAACATATTAGTTTGTGAACATTAGAAAACTTTGAGGATTAAAAGGGAAAAAAAATAGCTTAAATTGGAAAAGGATCAAACATTAAGGATTAAAAATGTATTGTTTTCTTAAAAATAATAAGTGTATAGGACTCTATAAACTTTTTTAATAATGCAAAATAGTGATATAGTTTTACAAAACCAATTTATTTTCATCTTTGCTCAATCTTTTTTTTTTTTTTTACATATAGTGCAAGACATAACATAGAATAGGTTCCACGTGATCTACCCACATTAGATTCAAGTCCAACTCATCTGCTAATGTTAGATAACTGCAACAATTATTGTACAGCTATGTTTACTCTATTAGTTAGTTTTAGTTTCTTGGTAGTTATAATAGATTAATATATATAGTATTAGTCTTCTTGTTACAAAACTGACTTTTTACACATTTTGATTAAGCTAATTCTTATACATATTCTGATCAACCAAACAATTTTGTCTTGTTTGATACATTCCAAGCTACATGGATTGTGTTAAATAGTCTCCCAACAATGATCACTGCAAAGTGGGAATTACTTCTACCAAGAGTTCACTTCCTAATCTTCTTATATGTAGATCTACTCGTCTTAAGCATCCTCCCACTTAGCTTAAGGATTACGTTTTTACTGTCCTTTCTCAACAATCTAGTGTTACTCTTAATAATAGTGTTTCTTTCTCTATTCCTTATCCACTTTTTAATTCTAATGCTTTTTCTCATTTTCCTTAAGAGTATGTGATATCATTTGCTAACATGTTAGCCATCAAAGAAACCTCTTATTATTCACAAACAATAAAACATAAAGAAAGGTTAGATGCTATGGAAAAGGAGTTGATATACTTGAGAGTAATGATACTTGGGAGCTAACTAAATTACCACCAAATAAGCGGCCTATAGGTTGTAAATGGATTTATAAAGTTAAGTATAGACTAGATGGGAATGTTAAGAGGTGTAAAGCCTGATTTGTGGCTAAAGGCTATAGTCAAGTTAAGGTTAAAGACTTCAATGATACTTTTTCACCTATTGCAAAATTAAGTACTGTATGCATTCTAATTGCCATGGCAACTATTAAAGCTTGGCCTTTGCATCAATTGATGTAAATAATGTGTTTTTGCATGGGTTTTTAGATGAGGATATTTATATGTTGCCTCCATAAAGTTATACAAAGCAAAAGCCGATCAAGTATGCAAACTTAAAAGATTTTTATATGGTCTCAAATAGGCATCTAGGCAATGAAACTTTACAATTAAAGACTTAGATTTTGCAAGATACATCTTAGGTATTGAGTTGTGTAGGATAGAACAAAGGCGTTTCATCAATCACATAAGTTATTGGTAGATGTTTCAACTCAATCAAGTATGACTACTTGTAAATCAACTCCTACTTCTCTTCCTATGGTTTAAAATTGGAAAATGACTAAGGTGAATTACTGGATAATCCTACATCTTTTCATTGGCTTATTGGGCAATTGTCTTGTCTTCCTTTTACTAGACCTGACATTAGTTTTGTAGTATATTGTTTGAGTAAGTTCTTATCTAAGTCGAAACTTACTCATCTTCATGCTGCCATACATGTGCTTAGATACCTTAAAGAAACACTTTCTCACAATTTTTTTGCTCCTCATTTAATGATTTGAATCTTCATGCTCATTCTAATTCAAATTGGGTTGTAGATCTTTTTGATCAAAAGTCGATTAGTGGTTTTTGCATCTTCCTTGAATCATCTCTAAAGTCCTAGAAAATAAAAAAAAAATAAAAAAAAAACAATCTATTGTCTTAACTTCTTTAATGGAAGTTGAGTATAGAAGCTTCGCTGCTATAACAAAGGAAGTACTTTAGACATCTTACATTCTTTGTGATCTTCACATTTCAATGCCACTTCCTATATCCTTGAAGTATGACAACAAGTTCATAATTTTAATTGCTCAAAATCCTTGTCCTCATGTTAAGACTAAGTATATTGATATAGACATCCACTTCATATATGATCATATTAACTTAGGATTTCTTATTGTTGATTATGCTCTTACACAACTTCAACTTGCTAACATCTATACTGAGGCATTGCTTGAACCACGTTTAATTTTTCTTAGATCTAAGTTGGCTTTTTGTTCATCATCAACTTGAAGGGGGTGGGGGATGATAGAGTATTACAAAACTAATTTATTTTTGTCTTTGTCTAATCTTTGTCTTACATATAGTACAGGACACAATGTAGAACAGGTTCCATTTGATCTACCCCAATCAGATTCAAGTTAAGCTCATCTATCCATGTTGGATTACTGCAACAATTATTGTATAGCTATATTTGCTCTATTAGTTAGTTTTTGTTGCTAGTTAGTTAGAACAGATCAATATGTATGGTGTTAGTCTTTTTGTTGTAGAACTGAAGAGTCATATTCAATAACAAGATTAGCTTAGTAAATTGTATTTTCTCTCTCATTTTTTATCATCAGAAACTCTTACGGCTCGTTCACTTTATAGAATAGAATGAGAGGGAATAAAATTGGAATTCTGTGAGGAATGGAATAAGGATATAATATATATTATTTTATTTAGTTGAATTTATAAGTAATTTAAGGATAGATATATAATATAACTTTGATAATTAAATTATCTTGGCAGCGGTAGCGATGGCAACTGCAATAGTAATGGCGACAAAGGTGATGATGATAGTGATGGCGGTGGTTATGGTGATCGGTGGTGATAGCAGCGACAATGATATGGTGGTAGGGGCAACGACGACGACGGTGGTGGTGGTGGCGATGGCGATGATGATCTGGTAGCAATGGCGGTGGTCGATGGCAATGGCAATGGTGACGGTGATAGCAACATTGATGAATTGTAATTTTTTTGTTGAATTAAAAAATTCATATCACTTGATTTTAAGTAATAAATACTCATATAAAATTACAATTCTATGATAAAAAATCAAGTAAACACTATATTAAGGAATAAGAAGGTAATGAAATTTCAATTCTTTCTACGTGAATGGCCGTTAATAGCAAATCCAAACAAATAGTACCATTTAGAAATATTACGGATAGAGTTTACAGATCTTTAAAGATGATGGATTCTTAAGTTGCTGATAAAGACGTTTTAACGAGATCATGAAAATTCTTATGAATATAGGCATAGGATATCAGATACGCCCGGTCCAAAACCAAAAAGATTCCTATATAGATTGATAAGGAATGACAACAATTTATGAAGATTTTATTTATTTACGTCATCTGGAACATCATCAAGGAAGGCCTAGATCCCTCAACAGAACAGAATGCCCTGTTACCTGACTATTTCGATTATTATTATTGTGGATAAGCAACGCAACTCACCAAAACTGAACGTACCCATAGAACACGTTAACAGTACATCCATTGTCATTATTAGGTTCGGCTGTCCCTCTGGTCATTCAAGGAAAATGAGAGTGCAAATTCTAATATAAGCGATGGATCATTAAGGATGGGATAGAAGTTGATTCCAGCAAGGACATAGCTAATGATAGATCCAACCTTTTATCTTATTCCCAAGATAAGAATGCATGCAACTTGACTGCTTGCATGTATATTTTAAACATTTATGTTAAAAAATTTGCATGTACAGAAAGTGATCTCTAATCTGATTGAAGCAATCCAAGTAAGGAACTCATTAGGGGAAAAGATTAGTAAATTATATTTTATATACCTCTATTCTCAACATTTGTCATTTTGCATATATGTGGCTTTTTAACACTATATATACTTCCCTTTTATTACTTTTAATCGTTCTTAATTAGTTACCATGTGTCAGTTTTTTATTGGTTTACGATAACTAATATCATAAGATAATATTTATAGATATTTTTTTTTTATCAAAATTTATGATGGAAATAATAATAAATTAAATAATTAAGTAACTTTTCTTTTTTATTTGGTGGTTGATGGTCGCCTATAGCCTGGTTGGGTTATGCCGTTTTCTCAACGTGGTGAGTTGCCTTCCATTACAATGAGTGAGTTGGAACTAATCACACTTTTTAGGGCCTTGCGGTAATTCTAAGGCTCGGAAGCGGCTATTTTTACCATCTATGTGGGGGTAAAAAAAAACAGTGCTTTAACTCGATTTTTGTTTGATTTTGTTTTTTTTTTTATGTATTTTTTAATTATTTTTATTTTATCGGTTAATCAAATATAGATAATATTACGTGTCCAGCTAATCAACTGTAACTAAAAGGTACGGAAAACATAGGTGAGTAAATCGTGAATAAATAGAATACAAATATGCGAAGTAATAAATGGTCAAGATACCTGTCTGCAAAATGTAAAGTATAAAAAAGAAATTACATAGACAATTTATGCATATATTATAAATATGGGTCAACATCTTAGAGGTTAATTACTCTACGGTTTCCCTAGGTATAAGATTCTGAGACAGTCAAATTATTTAGAAATGTTAGGTAAAAGGCATCGTTAATGGTACGTAGTCTCAAAATCTTCACTACTGTTGAAAAGTAAAAGCTAAAGCTCTTTCTATGAAGGAACAAGAAGAACCGAAAAGCATATTCATTTAGATCGATATCCTTAACTCGCAAAGATTCATGCAAGCTGTAATCGCAACTTAAATATAAAGCAGGAACTTGAAAGCTAGTTGACCAAGTTGAATAAAGTACCTATTTTCCATTGGATAAATATCATTTTTCATGACAAAGATATATGAAAAACAATATTACCTGTATTTTTGTTTTCATACTTTGCGTACTTATGTCTTATTACTCAGGTAGATCAACTGAACATGTGACAAGTTCTAATTGTTTTACAAAAATTTATTTTATAAAATAATATTAACTTGTCACTTTAATTACATAATATAAGATAATAAAAAATTACAAAAGGAAAAGAAAATAGCAAGGGGAAGAAAAAAAAAAAAACCTTCAGAAATTGGTTAGCCACCCCAACGCTATGTTTGGATTAGGAGAAGGAATAAGGATTGATAGAATTTAAAGAAAATTTTCACTTTTGTCATATGAACTAGTAGCAGGCATCATCTTTTACATCAATACAATTTGCATCTTCACTTATGTGTTTATCACATTATATGCTGTGTTAAGTTTAAAAAGAAAAATTAAAAATTAAAAAGAAGAGATTAAGGAATTAAAGGAGAAAATTAGAAGATAAATATTGAATCGAAGAAGGCTAAAAATGAAAATGGTCTTATTGAAAGTTAAAGAAACTTGAAACACAAAATTTAGTTTTGAAATTTAATTTGGAGGAGTCTGAACAATCAATTACTAAGTTTATGGAAGGTTAAGAGAAGATAGAAATGCTTTTAAAACACCAAAGGTTAGGACTAGATTAAAATATGATAAGATAAAGTGGGAGCAACGAGAATAAGGATTGCAAGGGTACTCTGGGAAAACGATAAATAGAATTTACAAGTCATTGTGGGAAGCTTGGACAAATCGCACACAATTGTGTACTCCAAAAGAATGGAAGTATAAATAGGAAGACCGAGATATTTTATGTTATTAAGGGACAAACCTTTTTTCGTAACACTAGTATCAAAAGATCCAACTTAAAGTGGTACGTTCAAAGAAAGGATCTCTTATTTTTAGTAAAAATTTTTAAGGTATATAGCGCTTGTTGACAAGACATTGATGGAGACATCTAAGTCAGCATCAAGCACTGTAAAGGATAAAATAAGTGTAAACTACAAGTAATAATGAATAATATTCTTATTAATAATAAATTTACAATTAAGACTGTTGCCTGCTGATGGATTAAAGCATAACTTGATCAACCAAAGTCAATTATGTGATGTCCATCGGTAAATCACATTATTTACGTTAAAATATTGAAAAAATAAACAATAACCAAACTTGTTGTGTAAGGCATAGACAAGAAAATAAATGTAGAGTCAATTTTGATGACTTTTTAAATTTTAGTGAAACTTATACATCTATAAAAGACAATTATAGTTTATTATCACGCACAATTCAGCAAGAATATTCACTAAGAGTATGCGGGTATATGCTGGATGTGGTATAAAGCATTACTCATATCCTCCCGTATAAAGTATCGATTCCTAAATTTTGAAACTAAAAATTACCTTAGAGTATCCTAAAACTTGTACTTTATGAAAACTTCAGATTATAGGGTATTCTATAGAATTAATAAAATTTTCCTATATTTTCAAAAAGTTCAAGCTTCTATTATATTTAAAAACTAATTTATTTGTGATATTATAAGTTCTTTTATATGCAAAATCAATGGAACTTAGGGCAAAACTTGTATGACATGTGGCAAAATTTGTTATATAAAAAAAATAACTTTTTCTATTTTCATTATTTCACTATATGATATTAAATAGAACTTATGGGACCTATAGTAAATTAAAACAAAAATTATTATTCATAAAAGTTAAAATATCACATATAAATTGGATCACTTCTGTGTTCATTAGCTATAGAAGATGACCTAGGTGACAAATATCATGCCTTTAATTTCTTAGTTTCTCGAATGGGCGGGAGTTTAGAAATGACAACCTTTCGACTAAGATGTGATTTATCCCACTTCCTATCGTGCTCGGCATTAGTTTAGAGAATCAGTCCTCCACTCGGCCTCTAGTGCAATATATATATGTCACTCCCTTTGTTGACTATTTGAACACAGGAGTTGGGAGACAAATGTTGATAGTCGGTTTTCGCTCATTTGGCATACTCGTTAATTTAGCCATCGATATGCTATATATGTTGAATCTTTTAGCATATCTCTAGAAAGATGACACACGATATTTATGCAGAATATCTTAAATTCATTCTTGGTTTGAATTCCAGCTTACGATGCAAATAGTTATAATAAGTATAGTTATATTACATAACACTTACTCTCCCTATATATCCTTGTATATCAAGAAAGATATCAAATTAAGAAGCTTTCACATATCTTAACAATTATTCCGATAACTGCCTTAGACATTACAGTCAGTTATAAATATGGGAAAGAAAACTTCATAAGCTCTCTTGAACCCTTTACTCATATACCTTTTATAAAAAGGCACCCTACTAACTTATACACCGGAGTGACCTTGGTATCAAGCATCTCATTCTTTTTTGCAAGATTTTTCTTGATCCCGAACTTCACCAACAACAGTACACATATGGATTGTTTAGTAATAGAAAAAAGAATATCAGACACAACAACAACCTTATGCTGATCATTTGAAACATTTGGTTTACTATAGCTTTTTTAGTGAAGCACATATAAGTCGCTTAGCAACTATGCTATAGCCACAATTTGTCTAGTTGTTTGGTCTTAAAAGGTACAAGTAGAGGAATTAATTGTTGCAACGAAAGAATGTTGGCTTAGAAGTTTAGGTATAGAAAGTAGATTGTATATGAAATGAGGAACAAAGAAAACATTCTTGATAACAAATGATGGTGTTATTTGAATTGAACCAATAAGGGAAACACAAAATGTTCTATTATCTAGTAGTTTAACTGTAATTGGATGTTGCAGCTATTGGGTATCATGTAATAGTGAACAAAAGGGGGTAATATGATCTGTAGCTTTAGTGTCAATTACTTGAAATTCCTCATTATTATGAGAAATACTAAAACAAGTAAAGTAACTATTGATGCCTGCAAATTGCACCATATTGATAGTTGACTTCTCCTTAGAACTCATCATTTTACAAACTTCTTCACACATTGTCTATAGAAACTGTTTTGTCAACAGTAAACCCTTGCAATTGTTGCATGTTTGCACAAACTTCATTAAGAGATAAGTCCAATAGAGTTAAAGGTAAATAAGAACTTTTTGGAGAAACATATATTGTATTAGCTCTTCTTCCCTTAGAAATCCTTTTTCTTTTATATCATTTAGGATAACCAATGAGTTGAAAGCAATTTTCAACTAAATGTCCCTCTTGCTTACAATGTTTGCATATCAATTCCCCTTTTTCCTGTCAACAAAGCTTATTGAATTTACTTCTCTACCCTATTTCCTACTCAATGCATAAGCTAAAGCCTCTACATTAGTTCCTATGAGACTAATAACTTGTCTTTGTGACTAATCGAATGTAATGGATCCATTGATAGCACCTGATTTTGAATTCCTTCGTAGATATCACTTAGTCCCATTAAAAATTGCATGAGCTTTATTGAGACTTAAATTCAACTACATGTTCCTTAAGTGCACAAGTACAATTTTCTAGAATACCAAATGAATAGATTGGATATGCATTCAACTTATACAACTCATCCCAACACTTTTTGAGCTTATTACAATACAATGCTACACTTTGATTTCCTTGTTTTAGATTGTTAATTTCATGTTGTAGTTGATAAACTAATGGAACATTAGAATTTCCATATTGTTAAGTGATTTCTTTCCATAAATCGAATGTTGTCTAAGCATAAATGAAGCATTGTACAATATCAAGAGTCATAGAATTAAGAATCTAACATCTTATCATATAGTCGCACCTTAACTATCTAACTAATGTAGAGGATTCATCATCACGTTTAGTAATAGAACCTTTAATAAACCCTAATTTCAATTTGGCACTAAGGTCTATATTTACTGATCTACTCCAAGAAAAATAGTTGCTACCATTAAAAACCAACCCACTGATTTACATAGATGGATTATCAAATCTAGAAATGTAAAATGAATTTGTAACAGAAACATCTGAAATTCCTCATAAAGTATGATCTGTAAGAGTACTCATCATGTTATCGAAAGAAAACTTTAAGATGAACTAATTACCTAGATCTCTACTCTAATACCATGTGAAAATTACAACTTGTTGTTGAATTTGATTAGAATTTGAATGAAGATGGAACGGAGAAAGCCATAACTAAAGTTATGTGTATGAATTAGTTTTGATGAAAAAGTGATTCTCGATTAGTTAGAATTGATACAACAACAGGAGGTATTTATACAATACTAACTTAAAAAACTCTACTACATATATGGCTTAATAGAAAGAAATATAAATACAACTCAACATTTCAATATCTCAACACATAGTCCTTTCCTATGGCAAACGAAACTTACTAGATATCGCTTCTTGCATTCTTAACTTTTATCTGCTTGGTTATTTGCCTAAATAAAGTGATGTGTATGGTAACAATTGGCAAGAGATGAACCATAATTATCTATGCATTTTTGACCCAATGCCGACGTTGTTTAGGTTCCATAATAATCTTTGGGTGATGTTTAATTGATTTTTCAAGGATAAAATTTAATTATTCTCCTCCTATAAATAAAATTTTACATATGACTAGAGAAATAACTATTTTTTAAGAAAAAACTATTGTTACAAAATAAATAATTCAAATTGAGTAGCTAAGGCATTTGTGCTTAGGTAGAAACCCCTATGTCTCAGCTCTTAGGTAGACAAGATGGCACTGGTGTGATTCCTTTATAATATCAAAGGAATATATACTCTTTAGTCTTTTACTCATATTTCTAAATATATTTTTAAGACATTAAAAAACTATTAAAAAAGCTATTGGTTTTCTATTCTATCATTTTAGAATTATAATTCTATTATTATCTTATTCCATTTATACATTAAACTAATCATATGCACAACTGGTTTGTCAAATCCCACTATGTATACTTGGATTCATACCCAAATTTAATTATCTTTCTCTTACATTCTTTCAATTGGGGTATGATAAAACTCTTATAGTTCGACACTTATTTTTTAGTACAATTTCATGAAATTTGTCACAATTTTGAGATAAAAGCATGCTTGTGTGGATAATAGCTTAATAAGGGAGTTTTGATTACTATAGTATCTTTTGGATTATCCTTACTTTTGTTTATATTTTATTTGTATTGTATTTGTAATACTTATATATTTAATCTATATTTATTTAAAATCTCTCCATCAATTGAAAAGTTATCTAATTTATATATGATATATTCTAGCTTAAAACCTAATCTTTGGATAATTTTGTTTTTTTCAATTTTCATTAAAATTATGATAAGGATAATGACTAAGGAGTGAAAGTTAGACAATGAAAGATTACATACTTCTACAAAACAAGTCTAAGGATAATGTGATCTTCTAAAAATAAAGCTAGGACGTGCATTCTAATGTAATGACTTAGAAACATAACTCTAAGGTTAAACATACTCGATAGAAAAAAGTTATGCTAAGGATAAAGCCATCTAGCCAAATACTAAAAAGTGAATAATACTTTAACGTGAGCGATTCAATCCTCTCGAACACTTGCCTTTTCTCTTCTAAATTAGATAATTGAATTAAAAAAAAAAAATCAATGTTTTACATAATTTACATAAATACCCCTAAAATCTAAACCCTTTAGTCGATAACATCATAACACATATCCACTTTTATATTTGAGTTATATACTTGATATTGCTTTCTATTGGTATATCATTGATAGCTACTTACCAAAAACTATTGTGGCATATAAGATAATTTTTAATTAAATATAGACATTTATTGCCTTAAGTTTGAGGCCTTGTCCCTAGATTAAAAAAAAGCATTCAAATTCAATTTCAACTAGATGACACATATATAAAATAAAATAGCCAAGCGAAGCCCAAAAAGAAATCTATTAAAGGGGGAAAAGGAAATACAAGTGCTTTTAAGGGTTACTTTTATAAATAGTACTCAAACTTTGCTAAAATAAGGAATTTACTATCTATATATTAGAAATATCAATTTATTACTTAAGTAAAGTTTTCATAGTTATTTTTACTACCAAAACTAATTTTGTTGGATTTGAATAATCTCCATCTACTTTTATTCAATTTTCCTTTATCTACAAATCAATGGTTGAAGTTATTCTGATTTTTGAAATATTCTATGATATCATCATCATATTCCTTTTAATCTTAACTATTGATTACACGTAATAATATCACAAAGAGATAAATTAAGGAAAATTAAATGGAGAAAATATATTTTTTAACTCTGTTAAGTTCATTTGTTAATATGGACATAAGGTTGAATTAGGAATTGAACGCTCTTATCATGTAGCCATCGACCAGGCCCCATCCTACTGTGGTTGGAACAGCCGCTTAAGGCAAAGTGAGTGGTTTTTTATTTCAAAATGTAGGTTGTTCAACTCATTAGCGACCATTGATTAATTTCTAATTCATCCTTATAGCCATGCTAGCAAAAAATCTTGGTATAATTAGTTTAAATAGCAAAAATAACCATACAAATTTCAATTAGATAGCAAATTTGTCTTTTCAAAATATAGATAATAAATTACACATTTTGATAAAAAAAAAAAACATGCTATTTATAATATTAACCCTACTTTCAAACAATCTAATATGAACAGAAAGATTAATCATTATGACATCTGACCTAGGTATTATGCAGGTTTTATTTGATTCCATGGTTTCCAGCAAGACTAGTTGGAACCAGAGACAACCTAGGAGGCACGAGCTGTATGCATTATTTCAAGTAGAAACAAATAAAAAGTTATCAACTGGCCAGGAGGCAAACTATGGAGTCCTCACGTAATAAAATCCACCAATTATAGTAAGAGTTCATGGCTAAAGGTGTAAAGTGCAGACATGGGGAATAAGACAAGAAGGCAGGTGTAATTTCTACTTATTTTTAAATGTACTATTTATTAATTTACTGCTATATACCATTTTGGATTTGTTGTTCTTATTTTTCTACATATCAAAATGATCACTGAAACATTCACCTGGTTTTATATACGTCCTGTTTATTTTTCTCTTCCTCTTTCCTTTCATTTTCTTTTGAATGAATGGCGATGATATCTAAGGGCCCAAAGGCATTTTAGAATATTAATGGGTTTTGCCATCCAGCTGTCTTCTTCTCACTTATCCTTACCAATGGAAAAGCATTATGGCTTTCATTTTCTTTTTTCTTATTCTCTTTTTTTTTTTTTTTTTTTTTTTCCTTTTTCCTTCCTCCATTCATAGCCCGAAAATTCCAACACGCCTCCCTCCCTATAAATACCAACTTCAAGTGCATTCTCAAATTCAAACACAGACAACAACAACACTGAGTAAACACTTAAAAAACAACGTTGGTCGCAAATGGCTTTCTCAATTTCTCTGAAGTCCCATTCTTATCATCTAATGTTACCAATGCAAGCCCTGCTTATAATCAGCTTCTTCATGGATGTTGCTTTTGCTGGTAACTTTTATCAGGATGTTGATATAACCTGGGGTGCTGGTGATCATGCTAGGATATTCAACAATGGTCAGCTACTCACCCTTTCCCTCGACAAAACCTCTGGCTCTGGGTTCCGTTCCAAGAACCAATACCTCTACGGCAAGTTTGACATGCAAATCAAGCTTGTCCCTGGTAACTCCGCTGGCACCGTCACCACTTTATACGTAAGTGCATTAACAATTTTTTTTTTTTTTTCTTACATGATAGACCTTAATTAATTATAGTAATATATAGTTTTTTGTATTAATACACCACGCTTTTGGTTGTTAATAATATTTAATTTTGCAGTTACGATCAGAAGGGTCGGCTTGGGATGAAATCGATTTTGAATTCTTGGGTAATTTGAGTGGTGACCCTTATATTCTTCATACTAATGTGTATAGCCAAGGCAAAGGAAATAGGGAACAACAATTTTACTTATGGTTCGACCCAACCGTCCACTTCCATACATACTCTGCTCTATGGAACCCATCACATATTGTGTAAGTATCAAATACTATAACTAAAAACACATATCGAACTACTATAACTCGCAATTAGGTAAAACAGAAGTTAATGATATGATGTTAATGATGTTTCATTTACAAATTTATCAGATTTTTCGTGGATAATGTGCCAATTAGAGAGTTCAAAAATTTGGAAGCAGCCGGGGTGCCTTACCCAAAGATCCAGCCCATGAGACTTCACTCGACCCTATGGAGTGCAGACGACTGGGCCACAAGGGGTGGGCTCGTAAAAACCGATTGGTCTAAAGCACCTTTCACTGCCTCTTTCAGGAATTTCAATGTCGATGCGTGCATTTGGTCAAATGGTGCCTCATCTTGCAAGTCAAGTACTTCGAAACCATGGTTCACACAGCAGCTAGATACTAGTGGCCAAAAGAGGCTCAAGTGGGTGCAACAAAAATACATGATTTATGATTACTGCAAGGATGCTAAGAGATTTCCTCAAGGCCTGCCCGTTGAATGTTCAGTCAAATCTTAAAATTCTCAGAAATATATGATCAAGTGTTCATGTTGCTTCATAGAAACTATCGTGTTGCATTCTTTAATACTATATATAAGGTTGTAACAAGTGGTGATTATTTTATGTTATTGTAAATGTATGATGCAATAAATTACAAGTTTGAAATTTGGCTATTTTTTTTCTCGAATGAACCCTTACAACCCCTTATAATTCCAGAATAGAATATATACGGAATTGGAAATTATATCTCGTAACTTTTATTAAGAATAAATTAAAAATTCATATTGAAATGTTTGCTTTGTGTTTTCATTACAAGGAATACTTCTCCTAGTGTTTATTTCACCTCATTAATTGTAATATTGAGTTGGGAATATACCACAATACCAATATAACCTTATTTAGTTTTTCTGCAAGATAAGCAAAAGACATTTAACACTTTTATTAATTAGGGGCATGATTTTCATTAACTGAACTTTTTATTCCCTAAAGAAGAAATGAAAAATTGGAGCTTATAAAAGGAAACAATTATTAACTTTAAAGCAGAGAGTGGCTGAGAATTTTTATTTCTGGACCAATTTCCAAATAAATAATGCACTCAAATGTTTTTGTGGAATAATTATCCTCTTCTATCTATATTACCTCCGAGTAATTGGGTGCTTAGAATAATGGTGTTATAATTCAGTCACATAAACATCTTGCACGAGGTAATAATTTCCATTCTCATAATGGCTACTCCAAGCTGGACCGTGTTTTTAGTTGGGCTATGTATGTTTATCTGTAAACCTAGTGTAGACAAGCGAATTGCATCTTCAATAAAGAGGTTCAATAAATTTACCCGTAAATTCATTTTAGATTTGATCCTTAGAAATTGCTTTAAGATAAACGGGATCACCTCTAAAAGTACTTTACTAAACTTAGTTAGATTACTAATTTATATTTTCATACATAATTAGTGAATAAGCAATATTAAAGTTAGTTACTATCACGGCCAAAGCATGTCTCCAAGATTATATGCTAATTACAAAGATACTTACAGATTATGCATTAACATAGCTTTTATATTGGTAGTAAGATTGGAACCTTGCTATCTTGACAAATTAAGGCCAATTCTTACCAACTTAATTAACTTGTATTGACATGGTTGTTAAACCTTAAAATTAAATCTGTTTAGATTTAGATACAAAAACACATTTATTTTATTTGTTCACAAGAATTCTTTTAGGTAAATTTTCAAAGTTCATTCCTATTATTATTAATTATTTGTGTCCGGAAATATCCAGTGCATCTACGGCCTTACCCCGTAATTTACAAAGAAAGGAAAAGTTCTTAGGTTGAATTTCATGATTGAGCATGATGATCGCTTTAACATTTGGTCATCTTTCTCCGTGTCTTTAGATTATGGTGTTAAGATAAGAGAAGGTTGCCGGGTAGGGCAAGTTACTACTAAAAGGTGAAAACTAAAAGCATAATATCCGTACAAAGGGATATTGAATTACAGAGGAAACCCAATGATGTAATTTGTTTCTTCCTCTCATAAAATTATTTTTCGCTTCATAGACAAGCGAAAACGAGAATTACCCACGGAAAATAAATAAATCCCGTTTTCCATTTTCTACTAAACACTATATGTGTTTGTTTCACGACGGAATATTTGTTTTAGATTTTTAATTTGCTATTATCAAAGCTCGTTGATTATCATATATTATTGTGGTCATTTAAAAAGTTGTAAATATTGGTGGTTCTCTTAAATAAGTGATTGATGGTGGGAATCAATGGAAACAAGCTGACTTCACGAAATATATAAATGAAATATAGAAAAATTTATTTACACTTTTTGGGAGTAGAAATTATTTTCCTACTTTTCCTTGGATTCATTCGAGATAGTAAACCACCACCAGTTAAATCACTAGTAATAATTTCTCTTGATTATTACAATAATATTTGAATTGTGACCTTTTAATTAAAAGATATTATAAATATCCAAAATGTTCCATGAACTACAAATAAGGTCTTGCCCCTCCTTGTCGCAATCAGGGCCGGGCGGTTGGTGGAGCCCTTTTATAGCCAAATCGTCATCAACCCGTGTAAGATCAGGCCCGTCAGTTAAGAGGTTTGGGGTTCTCTGATTCATGGAACAGGCTTTCGCCATTTTTCCATCTCGTGCAATTTCACTTTGTCATACATGAAAGCCCCTTAATTTAATGCAAATTGAAATTCTTTTTTTTTTTCGTATTCTCTCGTTCAAGTGGCAAAGCATACAATTTCTTCATTTATACAAAGAAAAGCAAATACATGGCAGCAGTACTCTCATTATAAGGAAATACGGTACCAAAAATAAATAAGATAGTACTATTACTCTTACATGATATATTTAGAAAGTAAAACAACAAAGTAACGAAAATGCAAAAGTTATTGTGGATTTGTAATGTTAATATTTTGTCTAGGACATAAAATTTTACATGTAGTTTTGTAACACGTATTATAATCACCTTGGTATCCCTTATTGCAACACTACACCTACATGTGACATTCAAGAAATTATTGTGTCTTATAATTCTTGAGATCTTGGAATGTTAAAACAAGTGATTTGCATTAAGCAAAACGTAGATAGCAAGAATCACAAAAAGATGAAGACGAATATTACTTAATGTTACCTTAATTTCAATACCAATGCCTTATAAATACATGTAATTTTGGAGTAATGCATAGAAAATACTCACAATTAAAAGTGTATAAAAATTAGTAATATCATCTATTTTTGTGGTGCTTCTTGTACTGTTTAGATATAAGTATTTGATGCCTCTATGCTCCAAATATTTTTTCTATAACAAAATTTGCTTCATGTTCATGGTGGTCATAGCTATCAACATCATGATTACTCATGTAATCCTACAAGTATATAATTTTAAGATTTTTTTCGAATAACTCGGTTATAAAATTATTTTTTTATAGAAACTTACGTTTTAAATTGATTTTACATTGTTGAACTCAGTGAAAACTTATGTTTTTGACTTAATTTACCGATTCTCTATAAATGAGTTAAATGGGGATAGAATAAAATATATATATATATATATATAATTAGGTTTTTACTAATCGATTGACTATTAAGACATTAATTCATCCTCATTGTTATAATGTAATTTTTTTCCTCTTTTTCTCTCTCCTAATCTCTTGTTTGATATTTATAGTTTTCATTTAAATTTTAGCTCTAATAAAAAAGTTTATAAGGAAAACTATATATTTAAGTTTATATCTACTAATATCTTGAAATGAGTAGAAACAATTGGTCCTCTTCAATTCGTAACTTTTTTCAACAAAATAATGGAAGGAAAAAATTAATTTTGACTTTGTTTGTTTTTGTTATGTAAATATTAGATTATAGATTAAGATTATTTTTATAAAAAAAGAACTCAATAAATTTATTTCTTCATTTCCATCATATATTTCAAATTTTTTATCACTACTATAAGTATATCTTTAGTTTCCTGAAAGCTATTTTACATAAATTATAGAAACTTATGTTTCTAAATTTTGATTTTACGTTTCAATTTTATATACTCTTTAGCGATTCTAGGTAAAATCACTAGTTAAATAACTTTGATAGTAGTACTTTCTTGAACTTCTACTTCAATCAAGTTTTTCTCAAATGATATAGATGTTTAAGAAAGTATATGAGATGGAGCAAACTAAGGAAATATAGAATATTTATGGAAGACTAGAATAGTGAGCACTTACACCTGATCGATACAAGGTTTCATAAAAAAAAAGAGATAATAATACCTATTCCAATTGAATTTTGTTGTGTTGTTTCAATTTTGTAGTACTTGTTTGAGGATGTCAATGTCCATTATGTAATGAGGTGTTTGAGTATTTTATTGTCTTCCTTTTTATGAGTTTATTTTCTAGTATGTCCTTTTTAGTCATTTTAATGCATAGGATTATGAGTCTATATAAGGCGTGGTATTTCATTTTCAATAATTCAGAACCTTTGACAATTTGGAAACCTTTTCTAATGAGTTAATTCCTTGAGGTGGATTTCTATTGAGTAAATTTCTTGTTTTTCAATTTGATTGTAGCGAGTACTAGTTTTTTTTATTTAATTAGTGAGTAAAATCTAATTTAATATTTGATCGTTTCATTTTCTTACATATGATTCATGAACGCAAAAAGAACAAAAATATCCTTTCACCTATATTAAACCATAAAAATCTATAAAAAAAAAAAACTCATTTTGTTTGTTGTCCAACCACGAATTGTGCCTTAAATATGACCTAGTCTTTGTGGCATATCATATTTTGTTATTGGAACATAAGGTTCGTGCAATTCAAATTGGGGTAGTTCAATTTTCCTTAATTTCATATTTGAATCTCTAGCATTAGAGAGTTAGAATCAAGGTCTTAGATTGTTTGGCAAATTAGTGGTGATTTATGGATTTGAGTGGGAAAACTTGATATTTATTATTCATCAATCTTGTGAGTGTATGCTAGGTGCTCATATAATTATCTAATTAGGGTTTAATTCACTTTTAATTATATAATTGTGATAAGTTTGGAAAAACTATGTATAATGGTAGCGAAGGAGTGTGATTGCTACAAAAACATCTATGTAGCAAAACCCAAAGTTACATGGATGAAAATTTTCACAAACTCATAGAGGAGCAATAATGTCTACAACAAGCGTAATTTGGAAGCGGACATAGGTTAGCCTAGGTTAAGAAACCAAAGTCAATGAACTTTCATAATGAGATAGCAAAGTCTCAACTAACAACTTCACCATCAATTGTGCAAGGGCAAGTTGAGTTAATAAAAGTGGTTTAACTAGAACCTGATAAACGTAATTGTAAATTTAAAGCCACTAAAGTAGAGGAAAACGGTTGAAGGTGAGTTTGAGGCAAAGGTTGTAGCTGAGGAGTGAGACGCTTGGTGAGGTGAACACTATGGATGAAGCCATATTAAATTCTTATGAAACCATTGGCGTAGTTGAATATGAGGTAGCGCTCAAAGCAAACGTTGGTAGGACAAAAACTTATGGGATTCAGCTGCGGAAATGGCAGTCTTTGTAGGGATTCCAGAAGAATCCCCAACAAAGATTGTAAAAAACAACCGTGTGGTTGAGTGACTACTCATTTTTACCAGGATAATTGAAACTTCTCATGGTTCCAATGATGAAAACTTCTAGTACATGACTGGGATTAATTCAATGTTGTTGTGTTGCTACAATTGCATCTTGATCATTATTTCAAGTCAATTAGATTGGCAAGACCCGTTATGAGTGAAAGGAGAACAAATCATTGGTTGCATCCAAAATTCGGTTGAGTTGTTGTACGAATTCAATGTTCGTATTTTAAAAGTTGGTTTTTGATCTAGGCGAACCTACAGAACTATTAGGAATTCAAGATTTAATGAGAATCTTTTTCAAGGGAGGGGGTATAATGTGGATGTCGTATGGATCATTGATCAAGAGTTAGAAAATTAGTAAGTCCTAGGGAGCTAAGACAATACGAGATGGACTCGAGAAGCAGATGAAAACCTTGAAGGCAACAAGGGTGGTCTAATATGAACAGTGTAACCCGTGAAAGATCATTCTATTCTTTCATATATATATATATATATAATATATATATATATATATATTAATCGTATACCGATAGATGAACTACTTTCTAATTTTTTTTTTTCTTTGGTCATGATATAAAAAAGATAGGTTGAAGTATCTTTGTAGTTTTACAAGGTATCTAGGAAGACATTTCTTTATTTTATTGCTGAATAAAAAAAGAAGAAGATGAATATAGAAAACGAAAGAGTAAAAACTGTGCGACCAACCTTCATGGGTCAACGACCATGCTTCTCTTTTTGCTATGCTTTGTAATTTTATTTTTCTTGCCTTATTTTAATTATTTAGTATTTGTTTTAGGAAGCCAATCATTTTTGTCATTTAGATATTTTAGGTGATTTGAGGCTTTTATGTATTTCTTTTTTTGTCCTTTCTTAGTTAGTTGAGTGTCTAAGATTATGAGTTCATACAAGGTATGGCGGTATTTTTTTTTTTTCAATAAATTCAAAACCTTTAACAATATAAAAGTTTTTTCTATTGGTGAGTTGATTCCTTGAAATGGATTTCTCTTAGTTTAATCTCTTATTTTTTTCAATCACTTAATTTGATTATTGCGAACGCTGTTCTCATCGAATAATCAAAGATTATGGCCCATTGAGTTATATTGATTTCTTGATTTTAATTAAACCAGTTCATTTATTGAATTAATGACTTAAATCTAATTTGATAATCGTCATCACGGAGCCTTCAATAATGTCCTTCTTAGCCTATTGTTTGAGTTGACCTAAAGCGGCATGTAGCCATTGAAGGCTTTCCACAAATTAAGAAATGGCCATATAAGGATCGAATTGTATCGAGGAGCAAGGGGATTATTAATATAAGCATATTAGAGATTATTAGCTCCAATGATTTGGATTTTAAAGAGTGTTGAGTAAGTGAATCCCTAATAAACTATAAGGATGATATACATGGAAAAATTATGTGAGCAACTCGGTAGCTGGGAAAGAGGACTTGGTCCTTCTAGTATACAATTAGGTTGTCCAAGCCCTATAGGCACTCATTAACTTTAAAAAATACAATTTTATCCATATTAAAATATAAAAACCAAAAAGGAATCAATCATTCTATTTATGGTGCAATCTTGAATTGTGCTTGTGCTTCAAATCTAACTTAGGTCCATCACATATAAGAAAAGCTTTTGTAGTATAGCTTGTATCTGGGCATGCAGATTGCGGAAGAATTATCGATAAGAGGCATAGATTGTAGACATGATTTGATGAACTTTTTCTTCTTTGTTTTGGCATGTGTACCTACGTGAATTTGTAGTGTTACACTACATTTCCATTGCAGGCTCTACATCACTGCAACAACTCATCAATGAAATATAGGCTTGACTGATGTTTTGCTTAGTTTTTTCTTTGTTGAAGTTGTCGATAGAACCACTTAGGACCTAGTTGGTCCAAAGGTCCAAGGGTCGACTTGCCCTTGAAACATGCACTCGGCCAAATTTTTTTGGTAGGCTTGGATTCATTAATGGGTATAGTATAAGTCCTTAACTCGACATAGTGATTTGGGTCAAGGCATGAGTTGAGATATGAATCAAGTAATGCATAAGCGTAGTTCACTGGGGTATGCCCAACATGTCCCCTTGCTGTGTCTTGTTAGGGCTTTGTCTTGTTTAACATTTGTGGACCAATTTGTGGTCTGCATCAAGTTCTTTCCTATTTTCATTTTTTAATTAAAAAAAGAACTATATACTAAAATTAAAAATTCCTGTTTTAATTGTACATTAATATTTTATTACTATTATATATATACTTTTTCCTTTCAAAAAGTAAAAAGCACTTCGTATTTGGTGAGATTCGAACCCCAAATCTCTAGCTTACTATAATGTTAATGTTTAAATATTTATCTGTTAGACCATTGGCCTATACCTTCTCCATATTTGCAATTATATAGACAAGTTTGTTTGGGCTAGATTTGAATCTAAATTTAGGCTCAATAGCTTTTTCTTTATTTTATCTAAATTAAAGATTTTACTCCATTTACAAAAATTATTATTTTCTAAATTTCTTAAATCCTCTTTTTCTACTTTTTGTGACTTTTTCTATTTTTCGCATTTCTTACTCTTTTTATTTTTGTTTTTCTTAAAGTTTCTACTTTTTTTTTTTTCATTTTTCTACATTTCTTTTTTTTGGGCTTTTTCTTATTTTTCTTATTTTTTTTTTCTTTTTTGCATTTTTCCTAATTTATAACCCTTTATTCTATTGGAAAAAATAAAAGGGAGTAAAAATTGGGCATGTATAGCTGTCCCTCTTTATAGTAAAGTTTGAATAAAACTTTGCTGCAAAGACAAAAAAAAATACTCTTTTTGCCTTAGGGATGACTTTAACCTAAGAAGTGTAATAATTAGCTAGCTATCCTAGACTTGATTCGCTGAGAATTTGGTGAAAATGTTAAAGAGAGAAGTGGTGCTCTAAGAATTCAAAAGAAGAATTAAAGCCTGGTCGTGCTCTTCTAAGCTCACTAACTTAAGTGGAAGTATCTCTAAGGGACTAACAACCCTAAGCTAGAATTGATTTGAAGAACCTAGTCATGCCTTTCTAGGATCGCTAACCTAAGTGGGAACATTTTTCGAGGACTAGTAACCTTAAGTTAGAATTAATTTGGAAAACCTAGTCATACCCTTCTAGGCGCATTAACCTAAGTGGGAGTATCTCTTGAAGACTAGTAACCTTAAGTTAGAATCGATTTAGGAAACCTGGTTATGCCCTTTTGGGCTCACTATCCTAGGCGGGAGTATCTCTTGAGGATAATAACCTTAAGCTAGAATCAATTTGGAAAACCTGGTCGTGCCGGTCTAGGCTCACTAATCTGGGTAGGAGTGTCTCTCGAGGACTAGCAACCCTAAGTTGGAATCGATCTGGAGAACCTGGTCGTGCCTTTTTGGGCTCACTAACCTATACGGGAGCATCTCTCGGGGATTAGTAACCCTAAGCTAGAATCGATCTAGAGAACCTGATTGTGCTCTTCTAAGCTCATTGACATAGGTAAGCGTGTCTCTTGAAAACTAGTAACCCTAAATTAGAATCGATTTGGAAAACCTAATCATACCCTTCTAAGCTTAATAACATAGGTAAGAGCATCTCTCAGGGACTAGTAAGCTAGAATTGATTTGGAAATCTTGGTCATGCCCTTCTAGGCTCATTAATCTAGGTAAAAGTGTCTCTTGGGGACTAGTAACCCTAAGCTAGAATTGATCTGGAAAACTTGGTTATACTCTTCTGAACTTACTAACTTAGGTGAGAGCGTCTCTTGGAGACTAGCAACCCTAAGCTAGAATTGATGATGAAAGGAAGTGCCCTTTGGGCTCGCTAATAGTATTTGATGACAAGAAGCGCCTTATAGACTCGTTTGAGAGAAATTAGTAAAAGAAAATGCCTAATGGGCTCGTTAAATGGAATTGACAAATGGAAGCACCCTATGGGCTCACTACAAGAAATTAGCGAGGGGAAACACCTTATGGGCTTGCTAAAAAGAATTGATGAAGAGAAGTACCCTATGGGCTTTGTAAGAGGAATTAATGAAGGGAAGTACCTTATAGGCTTGCTAAGAAGAATTGATGAAGAGATGTGCCTTATGGGCTTGCTTAAAAGGAATGGGATCGCTAAAAGAATTTGATGAAAATAGGCACCCTATGGGCTTGCTAAGAAAATTTGATGAAGGGAAGAGCCCTATAGGCTCGCTAAGAGGAATTGATGAAGGAAAGGACCCTGTGGGCTTGCTTGAGAGAAATTGGTAAAAGAAAGTACTCAATGGGCTCACTAAAAGGAATTGGAAGAGAAGTGCCCTATGGGCTTACTATGGGGAATTGGCGAGGAGAAGCGCCTTATGAGTTCACTAAGAAAAATTGATAAAGAGAAGCACCCTATAGGCTTACTATAACAAATTAGTGAAGAAAAGCGCCCTTTAGGCTTACTAAGACCCTAAAGAGAGTTTAATGGATATAAGATGGGATAGCACTTTAAGAGTTGGCTTACCTTAAAAGAGAAGTCATCATTTTAAGAGCTGGCTAGAATTGTAACAATAGTGAAAGATGCAAAGTAAGGAAATTAAACTTGTTTGAAAAACTACCTAATTCAAAAATTATTTACAAATAAACCCTTTGGTGAAAACCATTTACGTCAAAAAAGACATTAAGGATAATTTCCTTCATTTAGGACGATTAAGAATGATTCAAATTATTATGGTCAACTTTTTGAAATTAAGTGACGTAGATTGAAAACTTGGCTACTTGGGCCGACATGGATTTGGATAAAAGATTTGTAACAAGCTTTTACTTTCTTTCTCTCTCTCTCTCTCTCTCTCTCTTTTTTTTTTTATGAGTTTGCTAACAAGTAAAGAAAAATCCTCTCTTGATAATCACATAGGGCCTTTTATGTTCTCCTTAACCTTGATGCTGAGTCACCTAGTGGGGCTTTGTGATTTTGAACATCCTTATTTTTAAGAAAAAGGTAACTCATGACTAGTTTAGTTAAAGAGGACCTCCTTACGAGCTCTTGGTCTAGATTTTGCTCTCAACTGCAGTTCCAAAAATTACAATCCATTTTGTAGGTGATACGCCTTGATCAATCCATTGGGTCTTTTTTGGTTCAGCATTGTGAATTTAGATTTTTAGTCAAAAAGATCCAAAAAGGACTAATGAAAAGGTCTATTTTACAAGATTTACTTATTTAACCCACTTATACAAGTCAAGAACCTTTTAGAAAAAATAAGAAGTATGCTTACCTTAGTTTCAAAAATAATTTTTATTAAAGATAAATTATCTCTCAAGATCATAAGAGCTTTATTAAGTAAGGGTAATATTGGGAGTAGGAAGGTCTTGTATTTGTGGCTAAGGATGTGAAAAGGGGTTTTGTATCTTGTGATTAGGGCTTATGAGATTTAGAATGGGCATAAAGGCTTTGTGCTTCTTGGGAATGTTTAAGCTTTAATTATGGGCCTCACATTTTCTAGGCTTTCTTCAATTGTGGCTTTTCCTTTTACACACAAATCTCGATTTTCAAGCTCTTCTTTTATTTTTCATTATTTTTCTTATTTTCCTCTCTCTTTTTTTTATTGCCCCCTTCTTTATTTATTTATCATTTTGCCCCATTATTTCTTACTCTTCTCTTTTCCTTTGGCCTAAAAACTGAATATTTATATTGCTAACTCTTTGAGAGATTTAAAACCTTGACCCATGGATTTTGAGCGTATGGGCTCAATTAAGGCATGTGTAGGTTTGAGGTGTTTGAAAAGGAGTTGATCTCTTCTTCATTTTAAAGAAAGATAACTTATCAAAAATAAAATTTGTCATTGAATTAATATTATTAAGGTAAATATAAACTAATTTTATCCTTCTCTCCTAATCAATTACCCTAACCTCTGAATTGACCCATTGTAGAGTGGTTCTTGATAGGTTTTAAATCTGAAAATTCTTTAAATTTGTCTAACGGGTTTAATAATAGATAGCTATGTTTACGATTTGAAAATGAATGCTTAACTTCTCTTTCATCTATGTATCAAATTCAAAATCGACTTCGTTTAAGGAATGAGCCTAAAATCTCCTTGCTTCGATGTCACTTAACTCTTAAAGAGTTTTTAGAGGTTAATGTATGGGATGGAGTCTGTCTTTTTTCATTCTAAACCTTTTAAAAGTGAGTTATCGATTCCATAGGGAGGGATTTATTTGCCTTAATAACATTATGAGCACGCAATTGAGAAGGCAATAAATAAGATTATATTATACCAACTATTACAAAGCTATTAAAAAATAGACTTTATTGAAAGCAACTTGATTCTTCTTAACCCTTACCTTAACTTCCTCCATTTAAGCATGCAATTACTTAAGACAACCCATGAGCTTGTCATAAGGCCTTAGCATACTCAAAAGAAATGGAGCTTTAGGTGACTTAGTTGAACTATCCTCATGACTTGAAGAAGGACCAAGTTGTTGTAGCTTTGGCTGAATGACTTTTGCATCAATCAGTTCTTAAATCTTGTTTTTCAATCTCCAGTATTTTTTAGTAGAGTGCCTCTTCTGACTCATATGTTAGTCGCATTGTGCTTTTGGGTCAAAGTTGTATGGTTTGTAATTCGAATTAGGGGCTTCACAAGCTATAATCCTTGCTTCCTTTAGATGATGAAAGATTTGGGTCATTGAGATCTTTAGTTGAGTGAATTGTCTCCTCTAAATCCCTTAAGCTTATTTTTTCTTACTCCTCCTTGGTTCTTTTCTTCTTAGGCCTCCTTCATTATTTAGGCTTATTGACATTTGATCAATATTGAATATTAAGTATTGAAATCTTCTAAGTACTAAGCTTATTGACATTTCTAGGTTTGTAATGCTCTTTTGTAGCATGGCTACCTTTTCTTCTAGATTTGAGAGTCTCCTTTCTAGGTTTGAATCTTAAGATACTTGGAGAGTGGTGATTATCAAGAACAAGATCTGCCACTGTTGGGCCATTTGACATACCATCTTTTCTAAGGAGGTGATTTTGTTATTGGCCATGTGAAGTTGATTGGAAGAATTCTTTATCAATTAGCAACTTTTTTTTTTCTTTTCTTTTTGTTTTTTTAGTAAGAGAAAAAGATAAAGTTTTATTTTGCAAAAACTGAAAAAATCCAAATAAAGATGGTGATTTTTTTGTGGTTCTATTTACAAGTTTATGTGATTTATTTACATTTCCCTGATTAAGAGAGAATGAATGGTTAAGTGAATTTTATTGAAGGACTATCTATAGGGAAGGAAAGAATGAAGAATGATAGACTAAAGAGAAAATTTATTATTTTGAAAAGATTAGAGTACAAAGAACAAATGGAAGGGAGCTTAACAATTAGTCTTAATGAAACTTAAAATTTATTTAAAGTCTTTCAATGACATCTAAAGTTTCTAATATAACTTTCGCAATTAGGCTTTAATCTTGTCCAGCATCTCTAAAGCCTAATTCGTGGTCTTTTCACTTTTTTCAACCTAAGTTAACAAGACTTATTTAGAGACCTCAAAGCATCTAGCCCTTTGCTTCCAGTAGATAAACTCTACTTGTAGTAGTTGCTCATGGATTCCTAGGGCATTTGACATCCTATTGACTCTTTGATTATTCTCTTGTTGGTTACTTACCATTATCTTTAGGCCTAGATGTTTCATGGACAAAAATTATTCATCAATAAAACAATCGTAGAAATATGCATATGCTAGAACTGCTCGGGTTAGTTCATTACTCCTTAAGTTGCAACCCTATCATTTAGTTTGATGTTTTTACCTTAGCAAAGACTGATTATATTTCTAAATTTTTCAAACATTAATAGGGTTGCAATTCTTAGGAGTAGTGTATTAACTCAAGCTTTAAGGGAAATACATGCAATTAGGGTTGGTTCTAAAGGGTCCTTAAGTCTTATGGCCTCATTTGTTTTTAGAAAACATTTTCATTGATCACATCGAGCTTAAGTAAGGTAGCCTAATTAACCTCAAGCGGTGGTTACACCACTACATCTGGAGCCTACATAATGGCCCTCCTCCTAGGGTCCTAAAATAGCCTGGGTCTAACTGTATTTACCCTGCATCTTAAATGAAACCCCACCCATGTCCTAATGCATGAATAAATATGGCAATCAAAGTAAAGTATACACACAAAATTAATAAACAAACAAATAAATAAATGACATTAGTATTTTGAAAGGAAATTTTAATTTTGAAAAGTATTTTAAGTGATTAACCCTCTTGACATCCTTAGTAGAATTGCTAAGCTGTCAAGCCTAGTTTTCTCCTTTTAGTTTTTATAAATTAGTCCTCTTTAAACCGATTAATATTAAACCCTACCTGTATAATATTGATCCTTAACTAAGGTTTAAAGAAAACCGGTTCTTTAACTTTGAAAACATTTTTAGAGTTATTACCTGATTAGAGTCACAAAAAAAGAGTTAAATTATAATCAATTAAATAGATTAATTATGACCTAACTACTGATCTTTCAATAAAACTGATTTTTTTTGTTAAAATAATTTTTGAAAACCAAAAATCTGGATTCGGGAGCTAATTTTTTAAACTCTAAATGAGTACCATTTTTAATCTCTTCAAATTTAAATTTACTTTTTAATATACCCTTATAATGAAATCTATCTACATACAACTTGATTTAATTCTAAAATAGATAAAGTGATTGATTATTTACAAAACATAGAAAAAAAAAAAACTTTTATGTTTTAAGTTGCCTCATGTATACAAGTGCTTGTGTACTCGTTATTTAGGATCAGACTTTCATAGTTCATTTATGAAAACTTTAGCATGTTCATTGATTTTTGTTTCGAAAAAAGGTCAGGTTTATGTGCTTTACCCGTTTTGAGTTTATTTATGGAAAATTTCTCAAAGGGTTCTAAATTGGATTTTATTTGTGGAAAATTTCTTAAGAAATGGTCCTAATTTTTAAAAAAAGGGTAGATTACTTTTATTTATTTTTGGAAAATTAATTTTCTAAGTGATTTTTATTTTCTAATCTACTCATTTTTATTTATTTATTTATTTTTTCTTATTTAAGCCTTAACCGAAGATAATAAAACTAAGCTATTCTACTTTTTTTTTCTTTTTTCTTTTTACATTTACAAATACATGAGTAATAAAATAAAAATGAATAAATAAATAAATAAAAATGGTAGATTAGGTCAACTTTAGGTTGGCTTGTATTAGCATCGGGTCGATTCAGGTGACTCCAAACTCCAATTGCAACGGCTAATCGGGGTGGTTTCAGATGCCATCAATGTCAAAACAAGCGGAGAATGAGAGATTTATGTCTTTTGTATTGGACTTGAAAGGAAGGGAAGGGGTAAGCTCTGTGCCTTAATGTTCAGTGGTTGTTTGGGTGGTGGTTGAAGGTAGTATCTTGCGGTGGTTGATGGTGGTGGCGTGCGTCGGTTGTTGGAAGTGAATGGGAGGTTGGGTCTTGGTTTTTCGAGGATGGGAAAGTTGTTGGTAATGGTAGTTTTTGTTGAAAACCACCATGAAGCTATCTACTCGTAAAGAGAGGAAATTCATACTAGAGAGAGAAACTTGAAATTAAGCTTAAGTGAGAGATTGTTGTGTGCTCTTGTGTGTTCCCCTACCCCTATTTATACTTAAATGAAGCTTGAACATGCATAGAAAGTCAAGAAAACCATTAATTAGCACAATCAAATTGGTAGCATTTTATACTTGTAATGAATTTTTTTTCGATTTTGAGCTTGATTTTAAATGCGTCAATGACTAAATTTAGATGTGTTTAATTGAAAACTAGGCCGTATATAGTATGTGATTTTATAAAAAAAAAATGATTGTTAATGTGCGATAAATGCCCATAAATTGTCCTTGAACACAACTCCTCGCGTTTGAAAAAAAAAGAAGAAGAAGAAGAAAATTGGAAATTGGGTAGAGAAATTAGAAGAAGAAGAAAGATTGGGGGGCATAGGTCACGTGCAGGGCATGTGCCACGTGCCCCTTACACATACGCAATTCAAAAAAATGGGGTACGCTACTGTATCCTATCAGGGCTTTGCCTTGTTTAACATTTGATGACCAATTTTTGGTCCGCACCAAGTTCTTTCCTTTTTTTTTTTTTAATAAAAAAAAAACAAGAACTAAATACTTAAATTAAAAAGTCATATTTTAATTGCACATTAAGATCTTATTACTATTATATATATACTTTTTCCTTTCAAAAAGAAAAAGACACTTTATACTTGGTGAGATTCGAACTCCAAACCTCTAACTTAATTTAATGTTAATACTCAAATACTTATCCATTAGGCTATTAGCCTATACCTTATCTATATATACAATTAAATTATACATATGGATAAGATCTGTTTAGGTTAGATTTAAATTTAAGCCTAAGCCTAAGCTTAACAACCTTTTCCTTATTTTATTTAAATTAAAGATTCTACTCTATCTAAAAAAATTATTATTTTCTAAATTTCCTAAATCATCTTTTTTTCTACTTTTTGTGACTCATTCAATTTTTACCATTTCTTACCTTTTTTTTTTTTTGCTTTTTCTTAAATTTTCTACTTTTTTTTTTTATATTTTTCTACATTTCTTATTTTTTAGGTTTTTTCTTATTTTTCTATTTTTTTGCATTTTTCCTAATTTATAACCCTTTATCCTTTTGAAAAAAATAAAGAAGGGATAAAAATTGGGTATCTACAATTGTATAATGAATACATTGTAGTTGTAGCTTTTGAGAAGAAATATGTGTATGATAAAGTGATAGTATCCATGATGCTCTCGATATTATACATTCTTACTATAGTGGAACCAAGTAAGGATTATCTACTTGGCTTTGATTAAACACCTATAGGAATTCCCCATTTATTGTTAGGTGATTTTAGGGTAAAGCTTTCATCCTGCAAAAGCACAAGTAAAGGCTAAGTGGTACTGAGACTAGTCCAATATAGCCACTCTGATGCCTCAATTAGTGGTTGTTTAAGAAAAGAATACATGTAAGTATAGTGTTGAAAGGCCTAAGCGAGTTCTTACAATGCTTTCCTCCCCTTATTTATAGGTGAACGTTGAGTGTTTGTAATTGTAGTTAATCATTGGTCATAGACCACATGGTGCTTTAACAATAATGCGGATGCCTAAAATGTAAGAGTAATGAGTGGTTATGTAATAGGATTATACCAGATTATAATTGTTTGCGCCACTTTCCCAAGTTCAAACCAAATATATAATAAGACAAGCTTTAAGGCCCATTAGATGGGCTAAGCTCTTGTTGGCCTTAGTTGGAAATAACATCAATTGTCCACTCGACAGCAATAAATTACTAAGTGAAGTGTTAAGGAAAAATCTGACTATTAACACCATGTACCTAGAAACTATCCTCCTAGAATCATAGATTGGTTTCCAAGATTTTGGTCGATTTGGAACTTAGTTATTGAAGTACCCTTGTAATCACATGAGCCTAAATCACATATAAAACCTCTTGAAAGTTCACTTCTAGTTCAATAAGAAAATGTAGGTAAGAATATAAAAGAAGAGGATCTTGAAGATCCATAGTATAATTAGAAGCAGCAATAGCATAAGCATAAGTGAGAAATGAGAATGTGGCGATAAGAGAAAATGAGATTGAGGAGGAAGTTGAAATTAAGGCGGTAGCTAATTCTAGAGATCAAGTAGGAATATAGGTAGAAGCTAATGAAAGACAGGAAGTGAATCAAATTAGAGGACTCAAGTTAGTGAATGAGGATAGTGAGGATGCGTAGGAAGTTGTATATGTCCTTCAAACACCTAAATATATAATAGTAAGTTTTGCCTCTAAAGTAACAAATGAAAATGTAGACTTGAATGCTTATGAAAATTGGTTTCCTTTAGAAGGTGTTGCAACTTTGGATGAATCACATGGATGGAGTGAATAGAAGTTTGACCACTTTCAGAATTTTCAGATTGTGCGTTTTATGTTATGTACTTTGTTACCTAAATGTTTTGGCCTCTTTTTTATGTAAACGGTATTTTGGAATTGTAAACATACTTTTGTACTCGAGATAAGAATGATATATTTAGAACTTATGTATTAGGAAGTCTTGATGTGATTTTTTTTTTTTTTTTGTATAACCATGTCTATATGTAACCAGCAATGTAAAAGGTTTAGTTTAATGTAATTATCTTGATGTAAAGTTAAGTTATGATGTAGTTCATATTTCTTATGTAAAAATTAAAGTTATAGTGTATACTCTTGAGTCCTAAAGTTGTATCATGAAAGCCGGTAACATAATATGTGTAAAGTTTTATATAATATTGAATGTACTATAAGTTTAAAATAAGTATGGAGATTGGAATGAGCAGGTCAATAATAAGGAAACTAATATGTAAATGTGACTTGTGGTAAGTTATTATACATTATTATAGTGTATAAATGTATATAGGCAATACTGTATTTATAAGTGTTAATTCAATGCCATTTTTCATTGAACCAAGACTTAGATGTTGCAGGGAATTATGTTTCTATTATTATATACATATAGCATATGCTTAATTTAGGAAATTTGTAAATATGAATGGTCACTAGAAAGTATGTAGTTGGAATTCTGTGGCACTAAAACAAGTAGGAAATATGTAGTAAGAAGATTATTCAAAGGCTCCAAAAACTTATGCTAACCAATAAGTAAATGAGTACAAGTTTAAGTGAAATATTATTTTAATTAAAAAACATGGTAGGGGAAGGAAATAAGAATATGGATGGACAACCTAGAACTAGAGAACCGCCTCTAATTTTACTTGCACTACAAGCCTTACCAAGGAACGATTTACCACCACCTTCACCTCTTCCTAATATGTTGGATCTTGCTCAATGGGGATAGATGATGGCGAATATGCATACTATGATCCAACAACAAGGAACTTTAATTCAACACCTCTTAGGATGGAGGTAACCCAAAGTGGAGCTAAGAGAACCCCGAACACCAGAAGTTGTTAAGTTCATGGACTTTATCAAAGTCAATTGGTATTTCGAAGGAGAGATAGGGAAACCAGCTATGGTTGATGATTAGCTAGCCTAAATCGAGTGAAGTTTCAATGCTTTTCAAGTATCGAAAGTGCATAAACTCTCATATGGAACTTTCTTGTTGAAGTTGGAAGCCTAATTATGGCGGGAGTCAAAAGCATGGACTTTGTTAGGACCACTTACATGGCAAATATTTAGAGAAGAGCTCAAGAAATAGTTTTTCCTTGTAAGTGTCCAAAACCAAATGATTGAAGAATCAATGAGTTTGAAAAAGGATGTGATGAATATGGCATGATATGAGATGGAGTTTAACTGATTGATAGAGGATGCACTACAGTTGTATTGAGGTAACTTGGAGCTTAAGAGAGATATTTTTCTCAAGGGATTTAAACCTATGATGAGGTGTTAGTTATGGACTATGGTTTTAAAACCTATAATGAGGTAGTAGACAAAGCGTATCAACTTGAAAACAACCAGATAATGATGTAGTCAAAGTTGAGCAAGAAGTTAAGGAAGATGAATCAATTTAGACCTATGTTTCAAAGATCCTTCTCTGATGTTAGAGGTAGTAGCTTGAGTCAAAAGGGAAAGAAGTTACCCATAATAACTAGCGGAGTAGCACAATTGGACAAAGGGTTCAATTTCTACGATAAGGATGGGAATATCAAATGTTGGAAATGTAGAGACCAACATATCCTTACTAATGTATACAATTGAAAGGAAAATGTTATCTGTATGGAAATCAAAATCATGTATATAAAGAGTGCCCAAAGATGAAAAATGTGAAATGTTATTGTTGTTGACGAGGAAGACACTTTTCAAGATACTATACATAATTTAGACCTAGAGCTAAAAATGTTAGAGGAGCAAATACTACGATGGTCATTGTACATGTCTTTCCATTAGAAAGTACGGATGGGGACACTGAAGAGTTTAATGGATGGATAGATGGATGAATATTTCTATAAAGGTTTGGATAATGATGATGATAATACGGATGAAGGTGAACTAAACTTAAAAACAGGTACATGCACTAACATTAACTACTAATTAATAGTTATAGCATAAATTATACTTAATGAGATAACCATATGTGATAAGTAGTAAAATAACTAGTAGTATCATAATAGGTTCTTAAAACTTCTAAGTAATTGTAATAATAGTATAATAGGTCATGTGAACATAAATGGACAAGTTGCATATACATTGTTTGATACGGGAGCTTCTTATTCGTTTATTAGCAATTGAGGTAGTCAAAACGAAAGCTAGTTATAGAATAAGAATCCTTACAGGAGAGCATGTATTTACTTGAAAAGTAATAAATAAAGGGTAAGTGATAATTCAAGAAAGGAAATTTCCAATAAAATTAATAGAATTGTCTATAAGTGGTTATGATGTTATTATGGGGATTGATTGGTTATCTAGACATAAAGCAAAAATGGATTGTTAAAATAAGGTAGTGATACTAGATGATGGAAACATTGTATTCATTAGTAGGACTGAGATTTTTGGTGTGAAGCTGGTTGTCATCAAAGTAATTGAGGAAAGGAAAATAGATAGTGGAGATTGGTAGTATTGCTTACTATTTGCCTTAGCAGGGAACGAGAAAATGCCAAGTGTATTGAAAATACCAGTAGTTTGTGAATTTCCTGATGTATTTTCGGATGATTTGCTTAGCTTAACACTACACGGGGAATAGGATTATACAATTGAGTTAAATCCTAGAATTCAGCCAATATTTAGAGCTCCATATAGAATGTCATCAATGAAGTATAGGAATTGAAGTGACAATTACATGAACTTTTAGATAAAGGATTTATCAGGCTAAGTATGTCATCATGGGGAGCCCCTGTGCTGTATGTAAAGAAAAAGGATGGAACAAGAGACTATGTATCAATTATAAAGAACTCAACAAAGTGACAATTAAAAATAAGTACTCATTACCAAGAATTAATGATTTGTTTAATCAGTTACTTGGAGCTATAATATTCTCAAAGATTGACTTAAGGATGGGATACCATCAATTGAGAATTAAATCAGAAGATATACCTACGATATACCATCAAAGATTGTCTATACATTGTATAGACATTACGAATTTGTAGTAATGCTGTTTGGCTTAATGAATGCACCTGCAATGTTCATTAGCTTAATGAATCAAATTTATCGGCCTTAGATAGATTTATAGAAGTGTTTATTGATGATATTTTAATTCGAAGATGAAAAAGGAACATGTTGATCATTTAAGACTGGCAATACAGAAGTTGAGGGATAATAAGTTATATGCAAAGTTGAGAAAATGGGATTTTTTATTAGAGAAGACAACGTTCTTGGGTCATATAATATTGGGTGAAGGGATTTTTGTAGATCAGGAAAAGGTTAAGGCTATAGCAAACTAGAAACAATCTACTACAATTATTGAAGTAAGAAGTTTTTTGGCAATAACAGGATATTATAGAAGGTTTATCAATGATTTTTCGAAGATAATACGACTTGTAACTTGGTTAACTCAAAAAGACATTAAGTATGAATGGACCGAGTAATGTGAGTGAAGTTTCTAAGAGTTAAAGATTGTTTGATTTCAGCTTCAACACTTACCTTGCCTGATCGGAGTAAGTCCTATTGTGTTTATAGTAATACCTCTCGAAATGTATTAAGATGTGTTCTAATGCAAGATGGCAAAGTAATTGCCTATGCTTTTAGGTAGTTAAGGCCTTATGAGAGGAATTACCCAACATATGATTTGAAATTAGCAGCTACTATATTTGCTTTGGAGATATGGAGACATTATCTATATGGTCAACATTCTGAGATATATACTGATCATAAGAGTTTAAAATATTTCTTCACCCAAAAGGAATTAAATCTGAGACAAAGGCAATAGTTAGAACAAATTAAGGACTATGATTTGACTATTAATTATCACCTCGGCAAAACAAATGTAGTGGCAAATGCCTTAAGTCATAGAAATCATTAGCAAATAGCTTCTTTATTAACCACCCAAAAGAATTTGATTTGAGAATTTGAGAAACTGAGAATTGAGTTTAAGTAGCATGATGATGAGGTGCAATTGATGAACTAAATTGTTTAAACAACCTTATTAAAGAGAATTAAGATGTCATAAGAATAAGATCCAAGTTCAAAACTGGTGAAAGAAAAGTTGGATTCAAAGGAAGTATTGGATTTTCATATTAATGAAAAAGGACTACTAAGATTTAAAAGTCGATTCCATGTCCTTGATGATGCAGAACTAAATTGAGAAATTATAGATGAGGCACATGTTACTAGATATATAGTATACCTTAGAGGAAATAAGATGTATAGAGACTTGAAAACTAATATTGGTGGAAGGGAATGAAAAAGGATATGATTTAATATGTAATAGGTTGTACTACGTGTTATTAGGTAAAAGCCAAACACTAAAGACTTGGTGGATTGTTGTAACCATTAGAAGTACCTTAATGGAAATAGGATCATATCATGATGAATTTTATAAAAGGACTCCTCAAAATTAGGGCTGGACATGATTTTATTTAGGTAGTTGTTGATAGGTTAACGAAAAGTGTACAATTCTTAGCTTATCGAATTGGCGATTCAATGGAGAAATTGGCTAAGTTATATGTGTAGGAAATTGTTCAATTCCATAGTGTATAATAGAGTATCATTTCCAATAGAGATAATTGCTTTGTGTCAAAATTATGGGAGAGCTTACATCGATCTTTAGGAATAAAGTTGTAATTTAGTATAATCTATCATCTACAAATAGATGCACAATAGGAGAGAACGATTCAAATACTAGAAGACATGCTTAGAGGCTGTATACTAGACTTTGGAGGAGATTGGGATCAATATTTGCCACTAGTAGAGTTTACTTATAACAACGATTATTAAGTAATCATACAAATGGCATCATTTGAAGCGTTGTACGAAAGGAAGTGCTGATCACCACTATATTGGCATAATGAGGAACATACAATGATAAGACTTGAATTGATCCAACAAACTAATGACAAAGTGAAACTTATTTGACAAAGGATGAAAGCAACTCAAGATTGTTATAAGAGCTAGATAGATATGATGCAAAGACCGTTGGAATTTCAAGTTAAAGACCATGTATATGTGAAGATAAGTCTATTTCGAGGATTTAAGCGATTTGGCATTATCGGAAAGCTAAGTTTGTGTTACATTGGACCCTTTAAAGTAGTGGAAAGAATGGGAAATGTAGTGTACTAACTTTCCTTACTCCTAATTCTATTGGGATACCATGATGTGTTTCACATATTTATACTAAGAAAATTTGTGAAGAATCCAAACTCAATAGTGGAAATAAAGCCACTTAACTTACAAAAGGATTATATGGTAGAAGAGCAACCTATTCAGATATGTGATAAACGAGCTCAAAGATTATGAAACTGAGATGTGGAATACATAAAAGTTCAATGGGGAAGCGGCCCTTAAGTAGAATTGACTTGGGAACCAAAGATGGCAATGTAGAAGAAATATCTATGGTTGTTCTAGAAAATTAGGTTAGTAAATCTTCTTATTATGATTGGTGATAATTGAATAAATGTGGGAGTATTTAGGTGTTATATTAGATAGAGTAGACAATCAAAGTGTTGAGAACAAAACTTTTCTAAAAGGGGGTGGAAATGTGAACCCCGTAATTGATGAATAGTGATCAAGTTGGTAAATTTAGGATATCGATAAAACTAATCGGGTTAACCTAAAGACTTATGAATAGTCTTAAGACATTAGTTGATGAGACCCTATGGAATTGGATATTAAAAATATAATAAAATAATAATAATATATCTAAAATACTACAATTTAACTATATTATGTATTCTTTATCATAATTGAATAGAATAGGCATCGGTAATTCATAAACTTCTAAAGATAAATTAGGTATGTAATAAAATTATTATGTGGCTCAAAAAAACATGTAGTATATATATACATATACCGTATATAATTACTACGTATATGTATATACCCATAATTAACTAAAGTACCTTTTTAAAGCTAAATTAAGCTAATTAAATTCATGAAAATTAATAAAGAAATCTTAAGAACACTTAGAGTGGATGGATTACATCCTAATAGGGCATGTAGATTAGGATAGACAACTATTGGTGTTGGGAGATAAAATTACATGTAAAGGACTTACTACTTAAGCCTATAATTATGAGGAGAGAGAAAGAAAATCCATTTCAACACTTCATAAGATTGGAAAAATTCAAAAACACTCTTCAAAATCTCATACATGCAAGTGATGATCTAGAAAAAATTTGAGTGAGCTAAATTAATCAAAGAAGAAAATTAGGAAAAAAATTGCAAAATCGGTATCCGATTTAGGTGGTTTAGCAATTCACTCAAGTAAGGAGGAGCTAGAAGTCAATTGACCACCCTGCCACAAGGAGCAACCAATGATTAGAGCTACCAATACAGGAGTGGTAGGAGCTAAGTTTTCCTTTGGGTGTCTATTTTCTATACAATTTTGCAAATTTTAGTAAAAATATAAAAATTGCCCAAAAATTATGAAAAAAATTTATTCCTACATATTTTTATGTATAGAATCTTGAAAAAATATTATTTTATACAAATTCAGTAGTTATAATATGCATCCTTAACAAAACGATGAAATCGGACAATTTTCAATACTAAAATAAATAGGGCTAATGTTGTAGTTTCCAATTCAAGATTTTTCTATGAACTATCTTAAACCAATATTGAATTTCTATGTGAAATTATTTTATTAATTTTTATTTGATTTTTGAGCCTTAAGCTATGTTTAAAATAGTGTTTTTAGTAAAAAATAACCTATTTATCCTAATAACCTCACTTAGATTCTGAGCTTGACTAATTATTAGAGTTTTTAAACTATTCTAGACTTGCTGAATTAAGTAGTAATGTAAGGAGTTATAGAAAATTGTGATTTAGTCTTTAAAAGTGAAGTTGGTAATTTGATTACTTTGTTGAATTTGATAAATTGATGAGCTATGATGCAATGTATAAGGAGTTGAGAAGTAAAAAAGCTAAGGAAGGTTGTTTGAAGTGCTATTTATGGTTTTAAATTGATCCTATAATTGCAACTTAGAAGATGAGTGGGCAAATTAACTAATTATAAGATAGTGGTTAAAGGTAGAGGATAACTTAGAGGTTCCATGAAGGAGATATGCAATAAGATGATACTTAGAGATTGAGTTAGAAGCAATGATCATGAATAAAATGTAAAAACTAGGGGATTTAGAAGCTTAGTTAGAGGATGATTTTCCTAAAAACTCTAGAAATAACAGAGCTAGAGAATAGTTTAATAAGGAGCTTAACTTAGAGAGATTAAGAGGCTGTTTTCGAGAATAAAATTGATATCACAAATAACCCTTGTATAGCTTAAAGAGTAACTTAGAAGATTCTTTACTAAAGAAAACTACTGTGAAACTACTTAGAACCTAACTTAGAGGATTTAGCAATTTAGTGTAACTTAGAAAAATTAATGAATGGTCAAGAAATCATGATTTTAAGTAAAAATAAATTATAAAATTTATGACGAAACAACTAAAAACATAAAAACAAACTAATGGTTAATGATTCAAGGCTTGAAAACTAATTCGTTGTATATTTTTAAGGACAATTGAAGATCGAGGAGGTAACGATCGGGAGTAGTTTACCATTAAGTGCGGGTAAGTTAGGATCAATGCTTCATGGCATGTTGAAATATCAAATTAGGATACTTTGAGAATAAGGAGTGCTTATCTGTGGTTGTAGCTAAATTGTTTATGCATATACTATGTATGTACTCGTGACGTTGATTTATGATTGAGAGTTGAACTCTGAATGTTGTTTTCTACTTGAATATATCATGTCTAGGTATATAAACTTGGTTTCTCACCTTATAATCTAGATTAATTTTAAGTTGACTAAGACCTAACTTGACATTTATGATAACCCAATAGGAGTAATAATTAGGTTGCCTGACTAAATACTAACACTTCGATGATGATAACAAAAATAGTCATTTTCCTATCCTTAGTTAAACTAAGTGATAGGAGATGAGGTTACAGCAAGGTTGAGAACCATGGTTCAAATGTTGTCTAGAGAGAAGGGTATTCTCTATTGCATTAGCCTGAATTTAGTCTGATAGTGTTACGTTGAAACTCCTCAACTTGGGTTAGAGTAGATGAAATTTCTCTAACTTTACAATGGATTGATTACCCATTGTGCAATGATCTATCGTTTATCTGTTGCATTTGCAGTTGAATAATGATTGAACAACTATACTTGTTAACGTACTCTTATGACTTAATCTCTTCTTGCTAAGCTAGTGAGCTCACATCCTAATGGATTGTTTTGTCGGTATGAAGTAGTGTTCAAAGATGTCTCATTACAATTATCCATAGGTTAGTTCCAATGTATTAGAGAGTGTGGTGTCGAAGTTAAATGAATGGATCAATTCTCATGTTACTTTTGTTTTTCTTTTGTGGGAAGATTATAAGGACTTCTTAGGAGGCCTTATAGTTTTCGTTGGCTCGCTGAATCTACTATATATAAGGAAGTCTTCTTATGGAGTTATAAAGATCTTTTGAAAACTCTCTAACTTTTGGTATATATAAAGCTATGTAAAAGATCTAAGCTATCTTTAAATATGTGATGATATATTTTGTAAAGTGTTATTCTACAAGTCCTCCATACTATAGGTGCCCATATAACTACTTTAAAGTTGGTTGAGTTGTTATTCGCTTTGTGTAGACTATATCTATGTTAGCAGTCAAGGAGGATAGCTTTTAGCCTAGGTTGGTTTATACTACGGGGCTATTGTGACTCATCGAGTTTAGGGGCGGGTCAACTTAGACGATTTGGCGCAAAAGGAAAATTGAGTCACAATATATTAGTCCATTTGATGTACTAGAGAAAGTGGGTAATGTGTCCTATAGAATAGCCTTACCTCAAGTCTGTTAGGCTACTAAGTTGTATTTCATGTTTTGATTTTAAGGAAGTTTATTAAGAATTTGAATGTAATCATGGAGATAAAGTTAGTGGAATTGAAGAGGAATTTCAAGATTGTGAAGCAACCTATAAAGATACTAGATAATTAGGTTTAGAAGTTAAGGAATCAAGATATAAAATATGTGAAGGTGCAATAGGATGAAGGTCCTAATTTGGAAGCCACTTGGGAATCAAAGGTAACAATGATGAAGCAATACTTGTGGCTCTTCTGATTTCTAAGTTAGTAAAAAAATATAAGTTGTCATTTTTGACATAGACATACAGAAGTTTTGAGGACAAAACCTTTTTTGAAGGAAGGTGAAAATGTAACCCCTACAATTAGGTGTTCGATGTTCGATGTTCAATGTTCAATTTGTAAAGTTAGGGCAATCGAGTAAGTTATCAAATCAAGCTCAAATTTTACAACAAAGTTAAAAATATCTGTAAAAGTGATCCCATGAGTTTAGATTTAGAAAAATGACTAATAAAATAATTAAATACTACAATATTAAGTTATACATATACTACTCATTATTTATCGAAAACATGTAAAATAAGTTTCGATAATTAACGAATCGATAAAGAAAAATTATATGCATACTAAAAATCATAAAACGACATATTTAAGTGTATTTCTTTGTGCTATTTACGTAAGTACGTGTAGGTGAAAATACCAAATTACTTAAAATACCTAAAATAAGTTAAAACAACACTAAATTAATTAAGGAAAATTAATAAAAAATCAAGAAAAATTGTGGGAAGTGTAGAATTACCTAGAGGATAGGTATGGTAAGCTAGAAAATCAAGTTGGAAAATCACTAAATAAAATTAGGCTATCTAGAAATTAAAAAAGAAAAAAAAGAAAGGACACTTGACATTAAAAAATTTCACAAAAAATTATAAACATCTCTATAAATTTAAGGAACTTCCTTTAGAATTCATTTTAGTCAATTTAGTGAGCAAGAAAAATGAAGGAGAAGAGAGAAGAGAAGAAAGAATAATTTTAGAAAAATAAACAAAAAAATAGTGCAATTAAGGCATTAGAGGAGAACTCGCATCTAACCAACACTTGGAGAGGAATTGCTGCCACTACCACCTAACAGTAGGACCATCTTTAGGGGCTACCGACATAAGTGGAGCTACTGCTGGTGGTTGGAGGTGATTTGAGTTGTAAGTTTCTTCTATTACCCGGTTTTGTATAAATTCTTAAAAATATCAAATTTAGATAGAAAATTATGAAAGTTTGTATTATGGGATGTTTTTATATGTAGATTTAGGAAAAATTTATCAATTTGATAAAATTAGGTCTCAGAATATACTGCCCTTAAGAAATCACTAAATTTGAGCTAATTATCGCTTTCGATTTAAATGACTTTAATAATGTAATTTTAAGTCAAACATTTTTTTATGTATTGTCTAGGGTATGCATTACATTGCTATGAAGAGTTTCTCTTGAAATTAATTTTTCAAATTTTTACTTAATTTTTAGGGCTTAAAATCATAAATAAAAAGCAATATTTTAAGTATATTTTATGATTTAAGGCTAACTTGATACAAATTCTAATTTAAGATGTATTTAATCATCTTGAAATATTAGTTGGTGATAAGAGATGATATTTGTAGCATTGGGGATGTTGGATATGTACTTTATGTGTAGATTATGTAATAAGGGATAATATGTGAATATAGGAAATTAAATGAGTACAATATATTAGGTTAAATTGATAACATTATAATATTAGGGATATAATATAAATCTGATTTGGAATATAAATTTATAAAATTATGTTAAAAATATAGAGTATTCTCATATCGGGAGTAAATTCGATAGGTAAATTAGGAGTAGATGATAAAGGCATATTTTACTCATATTTTACTATGTGAATTAGGTTGAATTATTATTGATTTTATAAAAATAATTAAGAAATGGTACTTAAGTATTTTCATTTGGATATTTCAAGTCTTGGAGGATTTAGAGTGGAAATATAAGCAATTTGGAGGAGTTTTATGTAAACGAAGGAAGCCTAAATTAATACGCAGCACTTGGAAATTAAAGGCAACCAGCCTACACTCTATACCGATGGCTTTTCAACTCAGCACCGTTGGCCTTGACTTCTATACCATTAGCCTTCATGGCCGGCCTCAATGAAAAAATAGCCAGTCAAGAGCCAGCCTTGTTTTCTTTATAAATAGGCATGTGATTGATATTTTGGAGGACTTTTCATCTTCTTTTTACTTAAAGATTCTTAAAAGCAGTTAGTAGATAGTTTTGGAAGAGTTTTTCTTTAGAATTTCATAGATTGTTGAGAAGACCTTGCTTTTGTTATGGAGATCATCCTTGGAGTTTGCAATTGAAGTTTGAATTTCACATAATTGTAGAATTGGTGTTTTCTATCCTATTTTTATTTATGCAATTCTATGATTTATTCTTATTTCTAATCATGAACTTCTTTGTGAATTCAATTGTTATTTCTACTTTTATTTTAATTTCCATGGCTAGCTAGGTTTTAATTGTGGGAAATTGTTGAAACCCTAGATAGTTGAGTAATAATCGTAGTTATGTTATAGGGTTAATAGATGTACGGATAATTCATTATTGCAATTTCTATTATTTCAATTATAATTCTCTATTGGTTATAATTGTTAGAAACACTATTAATATAAGAGTTTTTATAGGGTTTGTTAGAAATTCTTGATTAAACCGATTAGTTAATGTGGGAGCGGTGTTAATTAGAAATTATTTAGGGATTAATGCAATGTTTCGAGTTAATTATTTGCTAAGACATTAGAGATAATTGATTTAGGACATTAAATGATCATAGCATTGGGAGATGTATAATTGCAATTTAGAGTCCACTATTAATCGGAGATATGGAAATTAGTCAATTAATTAGAGGTTTAAGTCCTTAAATTTTAAGGCATTGTAATTCTACTAGAATGACCATATAGCTACTAATTTATATAACATGATGACAATTTGATTTGCACAATTAGGGTAGATTTTGTTTTTCCCACATTCTCAATTAATTGCTTCGTTTTAGATATATTCTTATGATTTTCTTTTTAATAGTTTTAGGGTAATTATTAGATTAGTTAATTCATAATTCAATTTCAATTGCTTAAATAGTGATAAGAGCTATCATAGGTTTAGTACTTTCATAGTCCTTAAGGGATCGACAACCATACTCACTCTTTACTACTTAATTCTGATCTAGAATACTTGTTGAAGTATTCACGACATTTTTATATACATATTTTGAGTGGATTAAGTTTTTGGTGCCTTTACCAAGGATTGAAAATATTAAACTTTTTAGTTCTATTGGTAATTTAGGCACATTTGACAACGTGTATTATTTTTTGTTCTCTTTGCAAGTGTTTTATGCATAGGAGTCGAAGTGTTGAAATTCTATCACTAGATTTTGAAATAGAGTGTACCTTGCATTAGTTGAGGAGAGAGAGAATAGAAGAAGGAGAGAAGAGATGGTAGGCAACGATGATAATAATCAAATACAAAAAGTCTCACGAGCATTTCAGGACTATATAGTACCTAGGGTTATGGGTTTTGTCATAAGGAGGCCTACCATTTAGGTCAATAACTTTGAGCTAAAACCATCCCTCGTTCAGATGGTTCAGACAAATCAATTTGGAGGATATCCAAATGAGAGTCTTGATAAGTATATTGCAGGATTCCTCTAATACTGCAATACAGTAAATATGAACAATATTACAGACGAGGTAATTGGATTACAGCTTTTCCCTTTTCACTAAGGGATAAAGCTAGAGCTTGATTCTATTTACTGCCATAAAAGTCTATTACCACGTAGGCTGACCTCTCACCAAAGTTTTTAAGGAGATTTTTCCTACTAGCCAGGATCGCAAAACTAAGGAACAATATCTCCAACTTTACCAAGTTTAGTAGTGAGTCACTTTATGAGACATGGGGTAGATTCAAGGAGTTGATCAGAAAATGCCCAAATTATGGCTTGCTAGATAATCTCCTGATTAAGATCTATTATCATAGTCTGGATGAGACATTGAGGTCTTTAGTAGATGTTGCAGCTGGAGGTGCTCTAATGGGCAAGACTTATGATGAAGCAAGTACATTGATAAAAGAGATGACCTTTAGTGCACATATTTGGCAAAATGAGAGAAGCAAGTCAAGGGTGGCATCAATCAATGACAATGACACTATGTCTCACTTAACAGCTCAAATCTCAGCTCTCATTACCTAGGTAAGTAAACTCACCTTAGCACAGTCTTTTAATGCTAATCCTATTGCTTTTTATGAGGTATGTTTAGGACCACATTCAACTTTTGAGTGCTTATTCGGTATACCTCAGCTTCAACTAGTAGAGAGCAGGTGAACTTTGTCAATAATTTCCAATGAGGTAACCAATGACCTTATTCAAACACATATAATCTAAGGTAGTGCAATCATCCAAACTTCTCATGGAGGAATGAGAGTAATGCATTTAAACCACCACTTGGATTCTAGAAGCAAGGTTCTGCTCAGAGTGCTCTACTTTAGCAGAATTAGTCTAGAATGGAAGAGCTCATGTTAAGTTATATGCAAAAAACTGACATCATGTTATAGAATCAACAATTGAGTAATAGACCATCAACGTCTTTACCTAGCAATACTAAAGAGAATCTTAAGGGTGTCAATGCTATAATGTTGAGGACTGGTAAGGAACTTGAAACAATTGATAGATAAGTTGAAAAAAAGGAGGAAAACCTAAAGAAAGGAAGAGGGAAGTAGGTGGCAAAGAAACTAAAGTAGAAGTCACCAGAAGTGAAACTGTATGTTCCTCTTGTCCCTTTTCTAGGAAGATTGAAGAAATAGCAGCTAGATGCCCAATTTGTTAAATTCTTGGATGTTTTTAAGAAGCTGTAGATTAACATTCCTTTTGTATAGGCACTTTGGTAGATGCCTTCGTATGTTAGATTCATGAAGGATTTTCTCACCAAGAAGAGAAAGGTTGATGGGAATGAACCAGTGGTGCTTATAGGGGAGTGCTCTATGATCATCTAAAAAATTTTTCCAGCCTGTTGAGAAAACAAAGAGATTAGGAGAGTTTTACTGTTCCTTGCATTATAGGAAATTTTCATTTTGATAAAGTTTTATTGATTTAGGTGTAAGTACAAATTTAATGCCTTTATCTATTTTTAAGAAGCTGGGACTTAGAGATTGCAAGGAGACCTATGTCACCTTACAACTTATTCACAAGAGTATCAAATCCCCAAGGGGTATTGTAGAGAATATCCTAGTAAAAGTCAACAAATTTATCTTCTCAATTGACTTTATAATCTTGGAAATAGAGGAGGATAGAGAGGTACCCATGATCCTTGGCAGACCGTTTCTTGTAACAGGTAAGGTGTTGATAGACGTAGAATAGGGTAAGCTTACTTTAAGAGTTATGGACGATTAAGTAACTTTTAAAGTTTATGAAGCCATAAAATAATTTGATGATTTGAATCCTATTACACAATTGATGTTATTGATGAGATTACCTATGAGTCTATAGAAGAGCAAGCAAGATTGGATACCATGGAATCGGTTCTTAAGGATCTGGATGATTGGAGCGATGATGATGAGCCTGAGGAAGAACCTATGGAATAGGTGTTAGAAATTAAAGCTCGATACTATGAGGAGCTAAGCACTAGTGAGTAAAAGCTAGTACCCTCATTAACACAATCCTTGGTGCTTAAACTTAAACCATTACCTAGTCATTTAAAATACACTTATCTTGGAACAAATGATACTTTGCCAATAATCATCTCCTCTTATTTGATAGGTGATTAGGAGCAATAGCTTCTAAGAGTTTTGAGAGAGTATAAAGAAGCCATTAGATGGACCATCGCAGATATCAATGGGATTAGTCCTTTAATTTGCACTCACAAGATATTGCTAGAGGCAGAATGTCAACCCATAATATAACCAAAGAGACAACTTAACCCAACTCTCAAGGAGGTAGTAAAGAAAAAGGTGCTCACATTGCTGGATGTAGGTATTATCTACCCTATCATAGATTGTAAATAGGTTAGTTCCGTTTAGGTAGTGCCAAAAAAAGGTGGTATGACTATGGTTAAAAATGAAACTAATGAATTAATCCCTACTTACACTATGACTGGGTGGAGACTTTATATAGATTATAGAAAGCTAAATGATGCCACCTGTAAAGATCACTTCCCCCTTCCTTTCATAAATTAGATGTTAGAAAAACTTTTAGGACATGACCATTATTGTTTTTTAGATTGTTATTTTGGTTATAATCAAATTCATATAGCACTCGAGGATTAGAAGAAAACTACCTTTACATGTCCTTATAGCACTTTTGCCTTTAGGAGAATTGCTTTTGGTCTCTGTAATGCACCTATTACTTTCCAAAGATGCATGATGTATATATTTTCTAACATGTTTGAAGATTTTATTGAAATATTTTTGGATGACTTTTAGGTCTTTGGGAAGTCATTTGACTCATGTCTAAATAATTTAGGTTGCGTACTTAAAAGGTGCAAGGAGACTAATCTGCTTTTGAGTTGATAAAAATGCCATTTTATGGTAAGAAAAGGAATAGTCTTAGGTTACAAGTTATTGGAAAAGGGGATTGAAGTTGATAGGGAAAAAGTGGAGATAATAGAGAAGTTTCCACCACCTACTTCAGTTAAAGGAGTCAAGCATCCTAAGGCATGCTAGTTTCTACAGGAGATTTATCAAGGAATTCTCTAAAATCTATAGACCTCTTTATAATTTACTTAAAAAAGATTCTACCTTTGTTTTTTATAACAATTGTTTGCAGGCATTCAATCTATTAAAGGAGAAGCTTACTTTGGCACCAGTGATCGTTGCACCTAATTGGGAGCTTCCTTTCAAGTTAATTTATGATGCTAGCAACTATACTATAGGAGTAGTACTAAGGCAGAGGAGAGGTAATATATTTCATGTAATATATTATGCTAGTAGAACTTTGAATGAGGCCTAGAGAAATTATGCCACAATAGAAAAAAGAGTTTTTAGCAGTTATATTTGCATGTGATATGTGTATGGCTTATCTAATAGGTTCTAAGATCATATTATATACAGACCATGTTACTTTAAAATATTTATTTGCTAAAGCTGATGTTAAACCTAGTTTAATTCGTTGGATCTTACTACTGCAAGAATTTGCCTTGAAATCAAAGATAAAAGGAGAATAGAAAACGTGATTGTTGATCATTCTCTTTAGAGTTACCCATTAATGAAAAGTTCCTTGATGAATAGTTATATGTAATAGAGATCCAAGGATTACCTTGGTATGCTGATTTAGTAAATTACCTAGTTAGCAAAATCATACCATACGGTTTCTCATTTTAAAAGAAAAAGAAGTTTTTACATGATGTAAAATTTTATTTTTAGGATGAACCGTATCTGTTTAAATGTTGTGCTGACTAAGTAATTAGACGTTATGTGCTTAAAGCCAAACAACTTAGCGTATTTCAGCATTGTCATTCTAAAGAAGTAGGAGGCCACTTTGGTGTGAAAAGAACTGCAGCTAAGATTTTATCTCATGGATTTTATTGGCCCAATTTGTTTAGTGATTGTAAGAACTATATTATGTCTTGTGCTTAATGCCAAAGGACTAGAAATATCTCTAGGAGACATGAATTACTACAAAATAGCATTTTGGTAATTAAGCTTTTTGATGTATGGGGAATAGACTTTATAGGTCTTTCTCCCTTATCTTTTTCAAACAAAAATATACTTCTAGGTGTAGATTATGTGTCAAAATGGGTACAAGCAATTGCTCTACAAACTAATGATGCCAAGGTTGTAATTAAATTTTTGAAAAAGAACATATTTTCCAAATTTAGGGTACCCAAAGCTATTAAAAGTGATGTGGGATCACATTCTTACAATAGGCAGTTTGAAAAATTGTTATCAAAATATGGAGTCACTGATAAAATTGCTACCCTGTATCATCCACAAACTTATGGATAAGTTAAGTTGTCCAATAGGAAAATAAAGCTTATTTTAGAGAAGATTATTAATGCATCTAGGAAAGATTAGTCTTTAAAACTTAATGATGCATTGTGGGCTTATAGGACGGCTTTTAAAACCCCTATAGGAATGTCTCCAGACAAAATTGTCTTTGGTAAATCATGTCAACTACCTGTAGAGCTTGAGCATAAGGCCTACTAGGCCATAAAATATCTTAACTTTGATTTACAAGCTATAAGTGAAAAGAGGTTGCTTTAATTGAACCAGCTAGATGAGATTAGAGAATATGAAAACGTTAAAATATACAAAGAGAGAGCCAAATGATGGCATGATAAGAACATCTAATAGTGAGAGTTTATGCTTGGTCAAAAAGTTTTATTATACAACTCTCGACTGAAGTTGTTTCTAGGTAAGTTAAAATCTTGATGGTTTGATCCATTTGAAATAGCTAATGATTTTCCCAATGGTACAATCGAGTTGAAGGCAAGAGATAATTGTACTTTTAAAGTAAATGGTCATCTACTCAAATACTATTTTGAAGGGAAAAACATGGACGGTGACGCCACTATTGTGGCGAGTGCGAACCTGTTGTAAGGATTAGAAAAGTTAGGCTAGAGACTATAAACTAAGCACTTCATGGGAGGTAACCCATGTCTAACTAAATTAATTTTTTTTCCTTTTTACTTTTATTTTTATTTTTGTTTTATTAAAAAAATAACACGTGCAAAAAACGAATTAAAGGCTAGCCATTTAAATTTAAGGCCGTCGACCTTTCAGCAGCCTTCCCACTTATGCCAGCCATGTACACCGCCGACATATAGATGCAGATGGTTGGCATAAGTCTTACTTTATAAGCCAAACACAATTAATTCTCTCTCTCCTCTCTTCATTTCCTCACCCACCTTCTCACTCTTCCTTTCCTCTCTCCCTAAACTCTCTCACATAAACTCTTCCCTCTCCCTCACTCCTTCATACATACATTCACTCTCATCTTTTACACCCATATTCACTCTTTCCCTTTTCAGATCTATGTACTTAACTCTACCAACCACAAAGGAAGAAACAAAAGACAACAACTACTTCATCTTTACGAAGCTTGGGTAGAGATTTACTGTCCAACCATGAGTATGCCAAGGAGAGAAAGAAGAAACTACAAAGGATGACATTCATGAACTAACAATACATGGATTGGGCTTTATTGCATGAATATAGGATAGATGATTAGATTTAGCAAATTGTCCCTGACAAGACTTAGCTCAGATTGTTTGAAATCAAGGAACCCATATTCAAAAATATCACAATCAAGTTCTTATCTACATTGCAGTTGGAGAGAGATGGGAAAATGTCCACTATCACCTTCCAAGCATATGGTGATATCCATGTGATCAAAGTCAATCAGATTAGTTATTTTTTGGGATTATATGATGAAGAAGAGGTAGATTTGCCCAACTCTTGACCTAGTGATATGACTGTTAAAAGATTTTGGTATCAACTAATTCAACCAAGGTAGGACAACTTTATACCTTTTAAGTCGCTTGCCATTACTTTTTCATTAGTGGAGTACAAGCTACTCTACCACATTCTCACCCACACTATCAACTATGAGAAAACTAGCCACAACAAGGTAACCAGTTTTGATATGTTTTATCTATATAGCTTGACTTCTGGGTATCAAATTGATCTAAGAGTAGAAATAGAAAATTTCATTTATGGACAAGTAGATGATACCAAGACTTAGGTTATATTTTGTAGTGGTTATATTACAGCATTACTTAAGGGCATGGGGATTTTTCAGCAATTTGAAAGGGATGAGGGTATTCCTTGTAAGCCTATTTTAGCTGCACCTTTTAGGGGTTGAGGATTGGTTAAGATAAACAATAGGGCAAATCCAGTTGATGAGGAGGATGTTTTTTAAAATCCTCCTATTGCTAAAGCTTCTACTTCCTATCCTCCTCCTCTAGTTGGTAGTTATGAGTAGTTAAGCGCAACAATTAGGAAAGTCCAGGATGAAATTCAAAAAGAAAGGAAGAAGAACAAGAAGTTTCGGACTATTATGTTTAATATGTTGAAGTCCGTTATCTCTTGTTTCTAACCAACAGTTGCAGAGCAGTTACATTATGAGACTTCCAGTGAGGAGAGTAGCAACACTAAGTGAGACAGTTAGAGCCTTGCACATCTTTTTAATGTTTTTCTATGTTATTTTTTTGTTTTTTTTTTTTTATTTTTCTTTTAGTTTTTTACTTTGTTGTTAGGTTATTTTTGTTTAGTACCCACCTAATTGGGTAATTTTGGATACTTATTTCTACTTTGTACTTTTGAGTATACTTTTATCCTATATTTACTCTTTTGTCTTTCTTTGTGTTTGTAAAGACAGGTTTGATCTAAAATACATGCACTTCTTAATGCTATCATGGTTGGAATTCTCCTTATTATTGAAAATTTGAATCTAAGGAAGTATCAATTTTTCATTTCCTATTGTTGCGAATTTTTATTTTATTTCCTATTGTACACTGAATTGGAGACAGTATGGACATTGTATATTCTAAAGTAAGGGAAAGGAAATATAGGAAATGGAGTTTCAATTGAATATTGTGACATTTGATGTCAATTTTCATTTATAAATGGTTGTACTTTCGTATTAGCTTGAACTTTATTTGTTCTTAAGTATCCCAATTTTTAGGCCAAATTTTTGAATTTCTTGTTTGGAACCTAAAGATTATACAAAGAAAATTATTGATAGAATTCGATTGTGATTAGCTTGAATAATTGACTTATTAATGTGCCCTCTCACCATTGTTGTAATTTTTGTACTTAATTAAAATTAATTAGTCAAATCTTTAAGAACCCAATTTACCTAGTATTTAGCCTTAGAATTTGAAGTTTAAGAGTTAGTTGAGTCCTTAAGTGAATAAGTGAAAAGTAAATAGGTTCACTTCTATGCAAGGTTAGTTAGTATATTGTCTTTTTTGTTATTTTAACGGCACTTTAACACTTAGTGAAAGAAGTAAGTGAAGCTTTGTATTTAGTGATTCCTATAAAAGAAGTTTGAAAAATTTTAGTAAGCATTAAAAAAAAAAGTTATGAAATTAGAGCCTTTACTCCAATAACTTAAGTAATTGAGCTAAGAGTATCCTAACTTGAATGTTAGAGTGAGGAAGAGCCCATAGGGGTCTCTTTAAAACCTGATCACTTAGGTGATGAGCTTGAGATGTTTCGACTCAATGCACTCATTATAATGAGAAGGGTGGAAAGGCAAAGTTTAGTATCTAAACTAAAAAGAAAAGAAAAAAAATGGGAATGAAACATTAAAATTTTGAATGCAATTTAAGAAATGAATTAAGGCTTGTAATAAAAAGAAAGAAAACCTAAGGATAGAGCAGATACCATATGCTTTCATTACTTTGTTAACTTCTTTGTTGGGATAATTAGAGGGATAATATGCCTACTGACAAGAGTGAAGTTTAAATGGGTATTTTTCCTTCTAGGACTGAGTATCTACTTTTGAAATAGAACTTTTAGGCTAAACACTTAGATTAAAATTTGTTTTCTCTAGAGTAGTTGATTAACTTCAACTGTAGTACTTTGATCACATATTTCGGTTTAGTTCGAGCGATAGACATTACAAATTAGTGAGTTTGAAAGTGTGAAATATCAGATGCTTGGATTTGCAATTGGAAAATTTGTATTTTCAATGATAAATTTCTTTGGTTCTATTTATTTTGCTTAAGGATAAGTAAAAGTTCAAGTGTAGGGGAGTTCATAAAGGCATATTTCACTCATATTTCAGTTTGTGAATTAGGTTGAATTATTATTGATTTTATAGAAATCATTAAGAAATGATACTTAAGTATTTTCATTTGGATATTTTAGGTCTCAGAAGATTTAGAGTGGAAATATGAGCAATTTGGAGGAATTTTATGCAAACGAAGGAAGCTTAAGTCAACACGCAGCATTTGCAAATTGAAGGTAGCTGACCTTAGGTTGACCTACACTCTACACTGGTGGCTTTTCAACTCAGCACCACTAGCCTTGACTTTTATACCGCTGGCCTTCAATGAAAAAATAGCTAGTCAAGAGCCAATCATGTTTTCTCTATAAATAAGCACATGATTAATGTTTTGGAAGACTTTTCATCTTTTTTTTACATAGAGATTCCTAGAAGCAGTTAGTAGATAGTTTTGAAGAGTTTTTTTTTAGAATTTCATGGATCGTTGAGAAGACTTTACTTTTGCTGTGGAGATCATCCTTGGAGTTTGCAATTGAAGTTTGAATTCCACATAATTATAGAATTGGTTCTATCCTATTTTTATTTATGCAATTTTGTGATTTGTTCTTATTTCTAATCATGAACTTCTTTGTGAATTCATATGTCATCTATGCTTTTATTTTAATTTCCATGGTTGGTTAGGTTTTAATTATGGGAAATTGTTGAAACCCTAGATAGCTGAGATGATAATTGTAGTCATGTTATAGGGTTAATAAATGTACGGGTAATTCATGATTGCAATTTCTATTATTTCAATTATGATTCTTTATTGGTTATAATTGTTAGAAATACTATTGACATAGGAGTTGATTAAACTGATTAGCTAATGTGAGAGTGGCATTAATCAGATTAATTAGAAATTATCTAGGGATTAATGCAATGTTTCGAGTTAATTATTCGCTAAGATATTAAGGATAATAGATTTAGGATATTAGACGATCATAGCATCGAGAGATGTATAATTGTAATTTGGAGTCCACTATTATTTGGAGATATGGAAGTTGATTGGTTAATTAGAGGTATCAGTCCTTAAATTTTAAGGCATGATAATTTCACTTGAATGATCATATAACTATTAATCTATATAACACAATGACAATTTGATTTGCATAACTAGGGTAGATTATGTTTTTCCTACATTCTCAATTAATTGCTTCATTTTAGATATATTCATGTGATTTTCTTTTTAATAGTTTTAGGGTAATTATTAGCTTAGTTAATTCACAATTCAATTTTGATTGCTTAAATATTGATAAGAGCTATCATAGGTTTAGTAATTTCATAGTCCTTATGAGATTGACAACCTTACTCACTCTTTATTACTTGATTCCAACCTAGTATACTTACTGGAGTATTCGTAATATTTTTATATACATATTTTAAGCATATTAGTAGAGTATATAGTGTGAACGAAAATACTGATTAAGAGATAAATAGGAGACTTTGGATATGCAAATATAGTTAGATTAATTTCATATATTAGATTAGCAAGAGTTCCTGGGGTTTACAAATAAAAACTGTAACTAGAAGCTAAATTAGAATCTAATTCATGAACCGATTCAAAAACTAGTTTAGAATTAGTTCGGTTATAAGTAATATAAACTTAGATAATTGGGTAAAATTATGATTTGAAGCTTATATATAATAAGAGTATAAATACTAAGCAAGTGTTTATATTATAGGAGCAAGCAACGATGAACCAACTCTACATCAAACTTAAGTTAGCAAATCGAAGATTTCAGGTAAGTTGAGATCAATGCGTTACTGAATTTTAGAGTACAATATTATGATTATTTGGTTATATACTAATGCTTTGCTGTAGTGACTTGCTATAGTTTGTGCTAAGTGAAATTTTTTTATCACCATAAACTAGACTTAGTTATATTCAACTTGAATACCTCAATTTGACATGTATTGCAACCCTTTAGAGGATGATTAGGATTCTCTTACCAAATACCGACACGTTCAAAAAGGATAGCACTGTAGTATAACGATCCATTTTTTATTCTTAGTTGAACTAAGTAATAGGAGAAGAGTTTGCAGTAGGGATGAGGGCAGTGGTTTAGAGAATAGTCATAAGATGAGTGGTGCCTTCATTACACAAACTTAGATTTGGTCGTAAATTGTTACATACGCGTTAAAACTCCTCAAACGCAAATTAGAGCAGATAAAATTTCTTTAATTTCACAACAAACTGGACAATATTGTGTAATGGCATTTGCGCGTTGTATTGCATTTAATTAATTGTTTAAGAACCTTGCTTGCATCTATTATACAATCTTATGCCTCCATCCTTACTTATTGAGTTATTGATTGCTCATATCCTTATAGATTTTCTTGTCAGCAACAATCCAAATGCCACGTTATAACTATCCAAAGGTTAATACCTTTTGAAGAACTTTAGGGAGTGAGGACTAAAATGAATGATCAATAGAGTTTTGAGAGTTTTTATTAATAAGTCCTATATATGTGAGTAGGTCATGTAACATTTTACTTATTTAGACTACTATGATGTGGACATATCTTTGGGGATCTTGAGACAATATGTAATTATATAAACATGACTTAAAGTTTTGTATATAATTTTATTGATAGTCTCGTGTAAACTATTTATTTCAAAGCGAGTAGTCATGGATGTTTTGTGTAAATCATATTTACAATAGTAATTGTGAGGTCAGTTACTATCTTAAGTTGGTTTATACGGTGGGATTGTTGTGACTTCGCCATTTGGAGGCATAATACCTAGTATACATTGATGAGAAATTTTAGCAAAGATTCTGCATAAGGAAAACTTTATTCCTTCGCATTATAGAAGCACTCTAAGATTTTTCTCCATATTTCAAACTAAAGAGGGATGCTGCTATTAAACTTAGCGCTTCACCACTGTAAAAGTGCATCGCAGCTATCCAGTTGTTAGCATATGGAGTAGCAGGCGATTCTTTAGATGACTATGTGCATATGGCCATGGTTGTTAAAATCGTAAGTCAAAAATACGATTCTATGAGTTTATGATTTTATAATATTTTTCTTAGTTAAAATGAATGTAAAATTATTTATATGCAAACCTTTAGTAAAATTATGAACTTTTATATACGATTTTATAAGTTTATGATTTTACCTGTTTTATACGATTTTATACGTTTATATTAATTCTATATATTAAAATGAACAGTAGAATCGTAATTTTGACAACCATGCATATAGTTGAATGTACAATTATAAAATGTGTTAGAGAATTTGTTTAAGATGTCATTACTTGTTTTAGTGATAAGTACTTACGCAAGCCTACTCCAACTGATATCAAACGTTTGCTCAGTGTTGCAGAGCAATGGGGATTTCTAGGTATGTTGGGGAGTATTGACTGTATGCATTAAGAGTAGAAGGATTGTCTAGTTGCATGATAAGGCATGTATACCCAAGGTGATTGTGGTTCTCCAATGACAATGCTTAAAGCACTCACTTCATATAACACTTAGATATGGCATGTATTTTTTGGTATCTTAGGCTCGAATAATGATATTAATTTGTTAGAGCGTTCACCTCTATTTGATGACAGTTTAAATGGACGAGCTCCATCATCTTCCTATGCCATCAATGGAAGAAACTATGATACAAGATATTAGCTCATGGATGGTATGTATCTAGAGTGGTTAATGTTTGTCAAATCAATTTTGTACCCATGTGATCTAAAGGATCAATTATTTGTTAGGTGCCAAGAAGGATACAGAAAAGGATGTTGAGTAAGCCTTTGGAGTACTATAGTCTCATTTCCACATAGTTCGCAGGCCTTCATGTTTTTAGGATCAAGAGGATATAGGGAAAATGATGAGAGTATGCATAATCCTACATAATATAATTGTTAAAAAATGAAGGAGATACCTATAACTTTATTTTGAAGTCCTAAATTATGAATAAAGAGACACTAGTGATCCGTCACCTCATATCTCTTGCAATTATATTTCAAATTATGCAATGTAATCTAAAATAATATTTAGCCTTGTGATTGAGTAAAGCATTGTCAACTTTAGAACAACTTCATCAAACACGCATGGTAGTGTTTTGGAGCTAAAAATTAATGTGAAATAATTGTAATAAAAATCTGTATGTTTCCATTTCATGTTTCTTTTTTCCAATTTCTATGTATGTTTACTTGTATCGATGTTCAGTTTATTTATTTCCAATATCTATGAATGTCTACTTATATTGGCATTAAATTAATTTATTTCTAATATTTTAGATATATCATGCCATCAAGTAGATTTCGATTTAATTTATGATTTTTAACGTAATAATTCAATATATAGTAATAACATACAAATAAAACATTAATTATTGTAAAAATTATAATATTAATTAATATTATTACTAATACAATAACATTTATTATAGCACACAAAATACATTTGGTCAAACATGTAGGGCAGCGTTTTGGAGCTACAAATTAATGTGAAATAGTTGTAATAAAAATTTCTATGTTTCCTTTTCATGTTTCTTTTTTCCAATTTCTATGTATGTCTACTTGTAGGAGTGTTCAATTTATTTATTTCCAATATCTATGAATGTCTACTTGTATTGGTGTTAAATTAATTTATTTCCAATATTTCAAATATATCATGCCATTAAGTAGATTTCAATTTAATTTATTATTATTAATGTTATAATTCAATATATATTAATATCATACAAATAAAATATTAATTATTTTTAATATAAGATATTAAGAGATATTATTACAAATATAATAACATCTATTATAATGTACAAAACTACATTTATTGATACTAAATTTGTACTTACAAAATATTAAAAATATTGCTTTAAATGTTACTCTATATAGCTTATAAAAAAAATATAGAAAAGTGTTAAGAAATTTCGATAAAGGAACTTAGAAATAAACTACAGAGTTTCTTAAAATATAAAATTCCTAAAGAAATTGATGTGGCAATATAAGGAACTTCCATAGTTCCTATGGGATAAGAAAGTTCTAAATGCAATCTAGGAGTAAAGATGATTAGGTGTTTGAAGGAATATCTCAATTCCGTTATAGTGCTTCTACAAATACAAAGTTTCTAACAACAGGTGAGAACTGATTTCAGTATTGCCAAAATAACTACTCTCAGTTGAGAAATCAGATATTGCGTGCATTAATTTGTCCATCATGGTCTTAAGTTTCTTCACGCAACCTCTTGATTATGATGCAATTTGCCAGGAAAACTAAATACCCGTGAGTTGTTTGAGTGAGGATAATTGATGACACGAAACATCTATAATGTAAGTTGTAGCATAACATATCCTTAAAACAAATCTATGCACTAATTTGAACGCCCTAGTGTTATTTATTCTAGTCAGATAGTGATGACAGGGTAAGGAGGCTAATATATAAAATGTCCCATTTCCAATTTTATATAATAATCGAAATAAATGTATATATATGTCCTGTGTATTTCATTCTTTTTGAATTTATACAATTATATAAAACAAATAAAAATTAATTAATAATTAATTTACTATTAACTGTTTATATAAATTAACATTGCAATTACAGCATCGTATTCGGTTCGTTCTACGTCTATAGATTGTGTTTTAATTTTTTGAACCGGCTTGTTTTGTGTGGCATATTATAGATTGTCAATCCTATTATTTATGCAATAGATATATCATATATGAACAGAATATTCTTATTTTCAACTTCGACCGTACACCGTCCTTTCAGAACTTTTATCGTTAATTCTAATCGTAGTTATTCGATCGTATTCGATTGGTTCAACATCTATAAATCTCCCTTTAATTTGTTAAACAGCTTTATGTATTCATTATTATTGGGAGTATATAACCGTTTCAAAGCTATAATTATCGGAGGGTTAGAGTTCCACTAATAAATATAGTATCACTTCACTTATAATTAACAAACTATAAAATTAGCAAAAAAAATCATAAATTATGCACTTAGGGCACAGGTACCTAAGCTAAGGACCCTACAGTGGAGGTTCTAAGAGGATAATATGTATTCTTTAGTTAAGTACCAGTTATTAAATAATACAACATATGATCCCGACAGTTTTGAAAAATACTAAAATACCCTTTTCGTGAACCTTATATATAAAGAAGAGACGTCTTCGAAGAAGGTAGTTTCTTAAGTTACTAATATGATATTCTAGGGCCTTATGAAAATTCTTAAAGATATAATCCATCCGGTCTGCAAGACTAAAATCAAAAAGTCCCTATACTAATTTATAAAAGATTCACAAGAACTTACGAAAATTTTATTCATATCATCCTGAAAATTATCATGGAATCCTTACCTCCCTCAACAGAATAAAGGTACTAGTCGACTTACTAATGTCGATAATTATTATAATTATGGATAAGAAGTATGCGACTCACCAAACCTGGACTTATACTCGGAACACCTTAACATTAGCCATCATTGTTGCCATTATTAAGTTAGGTGGCCACTTGACATTTAACGAAATTGCGAATACTAGGGTAGTAAATTTTGGTTTTAGCTAAAGATCATTAATGATGGGCTAGAAATTGATTACAGCAAGGACATAGCTAATGGATGGTCCAATATTTTTCTTTTTTCTTTTTCCTTAAATCTTTTTTATTTTATCAAATCAAAAAGGATTCAATAATATTAATATATCATATAAATCGATAAATGATATATAAATATTAATAAAATTTTAATAAATAAAGATATTTTTAAGAAGTAAATTTCTTCGTTATCACGTGTAAAATAATACTTATACACCACTTATACAGTCATATGTTGCATTAACACTATTGAATCTTTTTCCAAATTATAATGGAAATGTATGCATGCAACTTGATTGCTTGCATTTACATTTTCAAAATATCTCTATAACTGTAATTTTTAATTTTTAAAGGTGAATATTGTTGTTTGTACGTCTAAATGTTAGGGCATATCCTTTTTTTTAGGTGGAATTAACATTGGTAGAAGAGGCTTTAATTGGCATCGAGGTAACACAAAAAATGAACACGTAACAAGTTTTCGGAAAAAAATTATGTCTTAGTTAAGCATTTAGGCAAAACTCCAGGGAAAAGTATAAACTCTCATTGACTCGATTAATTCACCTTCAATATTTCCATGCAAGTTCTCTATCTCTTACTTCATAGACCTAATTGGTGTTGGAGAATTCAACATACTGATAATAGTTTCTCATATATTTGCACTCAAGGAAACAAGTGTATACACACAAAAGAGTTGAAAGAATCACTTCTTCTAATCACTTCTTTACTCATTGTTGTCACTTCACTACATAGCACAAATAATTGCACTTTCATAGTTTGTTTCTTGCACCGTTATTTTTCACACATGTACTATTAGATTCTATTTTACTCGATTTATAGCAACATTGCACTATTACTAAACTACCTAATTGACTCTCTCCACTATCTTACATCAGTTGACACGTGTGCACTAGAAGCCAATCAAAATTATTCTCTAACTCTCAACACTTCCCCTTTAATTTAGATTGGTTTAAATTCTTTAAGTGTCCTAACACCAAGCAATACTCTTAATTCTTCAAATCTAGTATTCTTCGAAGGTTTCCTTAGAACATTAGTAACCTGGTCTTCTATTCTGTAATATTTTAAGCTCAACCTACCCTTATTCACTTTACCCCTTAAAAAATGGAAACATGTCTCTAAGTGCTAGCTTCTACCATGTGCAATAGGATGCTTTGCAAAATTAATTGTTGACTTGTTATCTATCTTCAACACTATAGGACCTTATATCTCAATCTTCATTTGATTAAGTAATGTTTCAATCAAAGTTGCTTCACATGCAGTAGCTAGAGCTAATATGTATTCAATTACACATGATGATAAAGCCATAACCTATTGTTTCTTTGAAGTCTAAACAGTTGACATACTACAAAATCGAAAAACATAACCAATTGTACTTCATCTATCCATTTTGTCTCTATACCAATCTGAATTGGAGTATCCATTAGTCTTTACTACATCCTATAAATCTTCCCTTAAAAAAAAAAAAAAACACTCCAAAGTTTACAGTTCCTTAACATAGCTCAAAAGTCTCTTGGATGCTATCATGTGTGATGTTCTAGAATTCTCTATAAATCTACTTATTAAACCAACCCCATAAACAATGTTAAGTTGAGTATTGCACAAATATCTGAGGGAACCAACCATTTTGTTAAACAAAGTTGAGTTAATTAGATTCTCTAATTCGTCATTAACCAGTATAATACTCGTATCTAGTAGTGTTGCACATGAATTGTACTCCATCATATTAAATCTATCATGACTCAAGAGGACTAATCGTAGCAGTCATTGTATACCGTATAAAAGATTATAGATTGATTTCCCTCTTAATCGATAACCCTTTATGCGATATATAAGATTACTACTATAATTAACAATTTAGAGATGGGCAGGTATATATAATATCATTCCATGATAATAAGAACAAATTGTTGAAATATAAAACACATACATATATATATATATATATATATATATAAATTTATAGATAAGAAGTTTATAATATCTCTTAGCTCAAACTGATATCATTTCACTATATAATAAGGTTCAAAATTTAAATACAATATCAAAAGTCCACTCATATCACTAATCTTACTATTGCATCAACCCCTTGATGTACTACTAATCTCGAGCATACAGTGGCCTGACTCCATAAATAGATTAGCCTACGAAAGTAAATTATAGAGGTATAAGCTAACTAGCTTATTGAGATAATTTCTTCAATCATACAACAAATAAATTAAACAACAATTTAATTCAATCAAATAAATACATGAACAATTAGTATATCATACAAATACATGTAGGCGATCAGGTACAGTATGCAACTTAAATTTAGTGCCTTCTGAAATCAAGGTTGGAGACACATCGACAACAGTTAGATTGTGGTATTATATTAGAACTTATATCATAACAAAACTTTGTGTTTTATATTCAAAATATAATGGTATATCCATTTTCAGTTTTTTTATCAAAATCGAGTTTTACGTATGATTGTGAGTATGTTCATGCAACCCTTACTCAACGATAGCCTCTAGACTCGATCCTTAGTCAAGCAGTTGGTGCCTCTAACTCTTAGTGATCTCACAGGCCAAGATAAGGTTATATCGTACAGATGTATCATACAAAATATTATAACAATAATTAATCAACCCATGTATAACCTCATTACCTTCATGTGAGGTGACGGCCGAAATTAGTTATGTAGTGCATAATTATGTGTGTTTCGATTTAGTTTATTCAAGTTGGATAATGTTAAGTTTTATTATTCAGTAATTAACAAAGTCACAAACAAATCAGTTTCTATCAAATTTACTTACAACAACCAATACGTTATTATGCTTTAAAATAAATTCACTATTGAAGAACAATATCATATACAAACATAACCCAACCCTCTACAACATTCAATTATTAATCACAATTTATATTCACTAACTACATATATAAGTAATTATGAAATCATTAAAAAAAACTTATTTAGCCATGCACAAGTCAAAGGTTGTAGTAATTTAATGGCAAATCAAGGTTAAAATCGTAATCACCTGACCATAGGAAATTTGGAAAGTAGTAAGTTTAGGAATTAAAAACTAAACTAGTATTGTATTTTGTATTGTTTACTTAGCTCAACTATTGATTTGCGTGAAATTGTCTATTCAAACTTTTTATTGAATCGAATCTAACTTTTTCGATTTAGCTCATATCTTTATATACTTATAGTCCATTTCGATCATTTTCGAGTATACTTTTTTGTAGTAAGATCCATTTTGGACGTTGTAATCCGCAATTTTGACTACGGTATAAAAATATTATAAACTTTATTATTTTGACTTAAATGATCATACAGTATCAAATTAAGTGTTTCTTAGTATAATTACAATTTAATAAGTATTTGTACTGTATAATTTGTAATTTTCTTAATTTAAGCCTATTTTACTAGAATTACTTATTTTTACTTATTTTTAAGATTTAAAATTTATTAATTCAAATTTTTCTACTTTATTATTTTTCTAATTAATTAATTATTTTTTATTATTATTAATTACGAAAATTTACTTCATTATTATCCTTTTTCCTAATTTACGATACTCTTATATATATTTATTAAATTACTTTATTTATTAAATTAATATTATAGTATATTATATATATTATTTAAATATACTCCTATTTCTACGTATATTTACTATTCATATACATACATTTATACGCATAATATACTTATGTATTAAATTATTTTAGCCTTAGTTAGACATTATGTACGAGTATAATATATACGTATTTATACTTTATTTACATAAGTACATATACGGTTTTGTTATATATATATACTAAAATACAAAATATTATTAACAATACTATATATATACACATTCACGTTCAGCTATATATATATACAAAATATACAAAAAAATTTTATAAATTGAAAATACCAAGTATAAATTTACATATATATACCTACTATTATATACGTACATATATATACATATAATATGAAATACTATGGATATATATACATATACAACCTCACGCCTACATATATATATATAGAAAATATGAAGTATATACATAATACATAAATACAAAAATACATGACACTTGTACATATATACGAAAATACATAATACATTACATACATGTCATATACTAAAATAAATACTATGTACATACGCACATATATATTCATTTATACATACATATTATACTTACGAAAAATACTATGTACATATATATATAGTCATGTGTACATACATGTACATACTTTATACTATATACAATATACATATACATTGGTGCATACATACATGTAATACTTAAAATGAAAATAATAAAAAAACAAATACCAATATACATGTACATATTATATGATATATATATATATGTATATGTACAAAAATTAAATAAATAGCTTACCTAATTACTTTAATAATTTGAATGAAAAAGAAAAAATCCCCTCAATCTTCTTCTTCTTCTTCTTCTCCTCTTAATATATGCTTGTTTTTCCCCTATTCTATTTTCGGTTTTGGTGTATGTGCAATTAGCTTTAGTTTGTTTTTTTTTTTTTTT
>JAMXBB010000007.1:97957735-98013613 GCA_024138015.1 Lumnitzera littorea
GGGGGGTGGGGCGGGGGGGGGGATATGGGCATGGGCGGGAGAGTGTTGTTGGACTTAGTTGCTCAAGTAAGCTATAGAAGGCAGTCATGGATAGAATAGCCATAGGCATGTTCTTGAGGGGGCCTATTATTGTGTTAGCCTATTACAGAAAAATCAATGGGTGGACATTGAATGAGGCCATGGAAAAAATGACATGGTAGGTTGATTAAGCAAGCTTCTATGTGGAAAAGATGACATGGTATGTTTATTTTGCAAGTACAAAATCTAGAATAACCATTTGGCCAACTACAGTAGCCATTCGAGTGGCTAGTAGAAATGCTATATAAGTTCATAATTTATAGGTCTTTTATAACATTGCCCTTTTCTCTCATATTTAGATGAACCAAAATGTCCAAGAACCTAACCAAAGGTTACAAATTTTTTACATATTTTCACTTAGATTGACATAGTTTCATGTTTTACTAGTCGATTCCAATTGAAAATACATTAGAAACATCATTTGACCATAGATTAGGTTTAGGTACTTTCTCATTTTTATTTTTCTTATTTAGTTATCATCTACTTTTTAGAGTTGGCCAGCTAAGCCTTAAAGATTTATTTATTTTTCTTTCATTTTTTATATTTCATAAATATTTATAATATTACTTAATTAAACATATTTAGTAATGACATTTTAGATTAACAAAGAAGCCAACACATGCTCTTTGACTTAACAACTATAAGCAACAAAAAATTATAGATATCCAAATTGTCACAAATGAAAAGATATCTATGCAAAGTATAATAAGCACTTGAATATGAAACTATGTTGTATTATTATTTGAAGTATGTCTGTTTTCAATAGTTACATAACATTGTATAGAATCATTACTTAGTAAGGCTTTCATGTTTGATTACATGTAGTAGTGTGTTAGGGTGCATACTACACTTATACTACTTTACAAAACAATTAAATTGGGTTGATTGTTATAATTTATAGAACATAAAAACAATAAGGAATTAACAAATGCAGACGTTAAGATAGACCTATCCAAGAGTTGGTTTCGAACCGTTAACTAGCTTAGAATCAACCCTATGGGACTATGAAATGGCTTAGGCTTGCAAGTGAGTAGGCTTAACCATGGCTTGAATTGCTAGGTCTCAAGAGCCTAAATGCTTTAAGGTTGCTAACTCGTCGAGTTGGGTGGGTTATGAACTAGTGGGCCAAATAGCCAGTTGAACTGGTATGTTGCTTATTGATTTAAGCTCAATTTTAAAAAATAAATAAATTTTAGGGGCCATTTTAGGCTTCAAATTTGCAACCTTCATTTTTACATACCATACAGCTTTCACATTTACAATTTTTGTTGCATCTATCATTGCTATTTAATTTTGTAATATAACATCACTCAGATCAAATGAATTGTTTTAAGATCATAGAAAATTTGCTTAGAAAATGAAATTTTCAGTTCATGGAGAGCGGAATAGGGAAACAAATAGAAAGTTAACTAAGAAAATTCCAAAAAAGATTGAAAAAAAAGGAAAATTTTAACAAAGATTAGAAAAAGAGGAAAATTAAAAAACAAAAAAACCAAAAACAATATAAGCTTAGTAAATCAGCCCTAAACCACCAATTCATGTAAACCTACTTAAGACAATACCCCCTATGGGTTAGTCCTAGTTTAAGTATTTGCTGACCTATGAGCTGGTGTGTCTAAGCTAGCTTAGCGTGATGAACAATTCTACTTTAGGATATGTAGCAAAAGAAACCAAACATTGAATCACTAGAAACAACAAAGAAGCAAAAGAGTTAGGAAAGAAGCTAGTACAACTATTTTATGTGGAAATATCTAGTCTTAAGTATAAACCATGATCAAAGGAGTGATAATTCACTATAAATACTAGAGAATACAAAAGAATAACTTGTAAAAATTTCATATGTATATGATAGTTTCATTATTAAATATCATATAAGATACACTTAGTAAAGTATATATGGTGTTGCAAAAAATATCCTTCTTAATGGTATAAAAGAGTCAATTCCATACTTATACCAACGAATTCTAACCTTTAATGGTAGAAGCCATGGGATTAATAAATATAAATCAACTTGAAGCATCTATTATAACTCTTAGCTAATGTGAGGAACAAGTCATTTGTAGCTTTTAAATCAAAACAATTTAATTTGATCTACTAATGCAATATTCATTATAGCCACCAAAACAATTGAATTTGATCATCTAACAACATGAATCTTACATAAACTCTTCTATAAAAGACACCTTGAGCAAAAATACCTTGAATTGCAACTCTTTATTTTGATACCAAATTGTTATAGTATGTGATGGGAGAAATCTATTAAATCTCCTAATTTAGCTTTAATGATAATAAAAGTGTTATGTCTCAAATAGGTGGAGTTGCAACAATCTCTATTACACCCTGAAACGATGGAGTTATAATAGTCCCGTTATGTAAACTAATGTAACATAGTAATTGACTTCACGATTACTATCATAAATATGATTTATATAAGACAACAATGATTACCTACTTTAAAGTAAACAATTTAAATGAGACTATAAAAAAAATTACATACAAAACTTTAAGTCATGTTTATATTATATATATATATATTGTCTCAAGATCTCAGGAGATATTTATATATCATAGTAATATAAATAAGTAATATGTTATACAATCTACACACATATCTAAGAGTCATTAACAAAAACTCTTAAAACTCTATTGATCATCCGGTTTAATTCTCACTCTCCTTAGGTTCTTGAAAAGGTTATTAACCTCTGAATAATTATAATGTAGCATTTGGATTGTTACCTGTAAGAAAATCCATAAAGGTAGGGGTAACTAACAGTTCAATAAGTAGGGATAGAGATATAAAACTATGTAATAAACATAAGTAAGGTTTTTAAACAATTAATTAAATACAATGCAATATGCAAATGCCATTACACAACGTTGTTTGATGCATTATCAAATTAGGGTAATTTCATCCATTTTAATCCAGGTTTGAGAAGTTTCAACGTATATTCAGTAACTCATGACTAAACTTAGGTTTATGCAATAAGGGCATCGCTTCTCCTATAACTATCCTTCAAACCACTACCTTTATTCTTACTGCAACCTCATCTCTTGTCATTTAATTCAACTAAAGATGAAAAATGAACCATTATACTATAGTGGTATTCCTTTTGAAGGTAACGGTATTTGGTTGAAGAATTTTATTCATCCCTAAAGGGTTGTAATGTATATCTAATTGTGGTGTTTAGATTGAATATAACTAAGTCAAGCTTATGGTGATTAAACAATTTCACTTTATACAGACCACTGCATTCACTACTATAAAGCATTAGTATACAGCCAAATAATCACATATACACAAGCATCTACCTATAAGAACAATCAGATATAATCCTAAGCCTTTGAGTAATATAATATTATATTCTAAAATTTGGTAATGTATTGATCCCAACTTATCTGCAATCTTTGATTTACTCACTTAAGTTTGATGTAGAGTTGGTTCGTTGTTACTTGCTCCTATAGTATATAAACACCCTTTTAGTATTTATACTCTTATTATAAATAAGCTTTAAATATAATTTTATCCAATTGTCCAAGTTTTATATTACTTATAACTAAACTAATCATAAACTAGATTTTGATTTACTTCTTGAATTAGGTTCTAATTTAGCCTTTGGTTATAGTTTTTATTTGTAAACCTTAGGAACTCCTCTTGATCCAATATGTGAAATTTATTTAACTGTATTTAGGTATTCTAAGTCTTCTATTTAGCTCCTAATCAATAGTTTAGTCCGTACCGTACATTTGACTTCTAATTTAACTACTGAATTTGCTCACAATGTGACCATACTCTATATTTTTAACATTATTTCCTAAATTTATATTCCAAATCAAATTCATATTATATTCCTAATATTATAATATTATCAATTTAACCTAATATATACTACTCATTTAATTTCCTATATTCACATATTATCCCTTATTATATAATCTGCGCATAAAGCACATATCCAACATCCCTAAGACAACAAATGCCATCTCTTATCACTAACTAACATTTCATGAAAATTAACTAATCGTAAATCAAAATTTATATCAAATTAACATTAAACTATAAAATAAACTTAAGAAATTGACTTTTATTTATGATTTTAAGGCCTAAAAATTAAGTAAAATTTTGAAAAATTAATTTGAAGAATAACTCTTCACAGCAATATAATGAGAGTTTATAGTAATTTTGTTAATGATGAGATAGATAATGATTAATATTTTGTTTTAATTTAGTATTCTATTATAAAAGTTTACATTGTAATGCAATTTATATTAATACTAATATAAATATCTTAGTCTTATACATTATCATAATAATTTATGCTTAATTATTGTATTATAACTTATATTGTGACTAAAATTTATGTTGATTTTTTTTTATTTACATTATATGTTTTAATTTTTTATGACTTTATAAGCATATTTATAGTTTTTAAAAGCTAATTTACATAGAATGTGAAAACTTACATTTTTACACTCTGATTTTATAGAACTTTTGGTGATTTTTAGTATAATCTTTAGTTTGAAACCTTACTATTAAATATTCATAACTCTATGCCTATATGTATATATGTATATATCTATCTAGATATATATAAGAGCACCAAAACTATATTCATTGAAAGAAATATCTTAGGTAAACAGGACCTTGCCTAAATATCCCATGAACTTAATGGTTTATTAAGGTTCAACCCCAACCAAACATGCTACTAATTAGCCAGTTGACAAAGACCATCCCAATTTACTACGATCATTGATGCAGTTGACCATTACATGTCTAGTTGGCTCCCATTTTATCGTATTTCATTTCAAATTTATCCTTTATGGACATCTCTGTCCATCCATTTTAATTTAAGTGTCCTATGAATTGAAGATACATTTAATGCAGTGTGTACGCAATGGAGAATGCAACACGGAAAGACTGAACCTGATCGCAAAGTGAAGAAATTATTGGGCAATTCCTGGATTTCTCCATTGTCTCATTTACTTACACATTTGTCAAAAGGGTGGCACAGAATTGTTGGCACCTTACCTGCCCATTGCTCTAGAAGGAGCAATTGACTCACTAATAAAAACTATTTGAGCTTCACGAGAATTTCATTCAAAAAGCAACAGTTAAACATTTCCAAGATACTGAGGTTTGAATGAACTTCAAAATTAAGAAAGACAAATTGAAAGCACGATTATTGTTTATGAGCAGCCAAGGAAAACCAACGAAGATAATTAAAAAACATGACTGTAGCCTAGTACCTCACATTCATATGTCCTATTCATATGTTGCCTTGGTAGTGAAATTTCCCTCTAGATGTGGAGTTCAACTCAGACTTAGTTTGGTCCAAAAAGTGACATAATTTAGAGTTTGGACCATAATAATATGACATGATATAGATAAAAAGAGAAATTACCTTTAATCTATAGATCGACAAAGTAGAATATAGTCTTTTGTTTATTTTGCAGAATTGAGGATGCACATTTATTTGGCATTATTGCAAATGCACTTGGAGAACTACTCAAAGAGTGATTTTATTTCTTTATAAATATTGAAAATTGTATATAAATTCAAAACAATTATTGAAACCTCAAAAGCATTATTAAAAGGACCATAAACAACAATGAATTCTGGATACTAGCACAATTTAAGAGTATATATTTATACGTTTGAAAAGTTGCATGCAGTGAAACATGCTTTTTGGAGGCTAGGAAATCTGTTAGTACCCAATCAATAATTTTAAGAGACTATTTGCAATTTTCTCTATTTATTTCAAAGAACATTTTTTTTTTTTTCCCTTCTATAATGACACTGATGTCCGAAGTAATAAATAATAGAGAAAATAACATTTACTCGAAGAAGATATTGTGAAATCCATACAATGTGCTTACTTTTAAGCCAACCCACTCCGACTGTAACATATAAGTTAAAAATAAAAAGAAAAAAAAAAAAAAGGCTCCTAATGCATGAATAAATGGAAAGGTGAAACCGTAAAGGGGGAAAGTACATGGACGGCATGAGTTAGACGACTGGAACCATGCATCAGCGAAAACGAATGAAGTCGGTGATGCTAACAAAATGCCGTAAGATATAATCTTATATTAAAGACGACGATCCACTTGCTGAATTCATCACATCGACAGTTTAGGTTTATCTGGGGCAAAACGATGACACAATGCAGGTCGATCATCACTTGGTCAAAATCTTAGAAAACGACTGAACCCTGAAAGATAATGTGAATTCTATCTTATACTCCTAGAAGCTAGGTTATTGCATGCAATAGCCTTTTTGGACCCTAAAAAATATCATTATCAGGCTTTACACCACTTAGCTTCATCGTAATAGATGGGAATATGCTTCCATAATATTAACAAGTTATGCATGAAAAAAGTAATTATCTTAAATATGCACAGCCTAAGACTATTTTGATTGAGGTTTGGTTTGGATTTATCATCATAAATTATACAACACACAAAAATAGGAAGTAAACAATCAAAGAAAAAGTGAGTTTGATAAAAAAAAAAAAAAAAAAAATTTATCACGGAAAACTCTAATATTGGAGTGAAAAGTTGGTCATGGACAAGATTACAAGCTTGATAGTGTAATAGAGACATAATAGTTCTCACAATCATTTAGAAACACCACTTCATGACCAGAGTTCCCAGAAACTTCTCCTCTCTTACTCTCCAATACATTATTACTATGCATATATATATATATATATCACGTCATATAGGCTCGAAATAATCTTAATACTCGATGGAGAAAATTACTTGGGTACCAAGAAACGTAAAAAGGGAAACTACCAAAGTCCCGCGACATGCCTTGATCGATCACTACCAGAGGCCTGTTAGCTACGGCCGGCCAAATGCTAGTCAGTTGTGAACCCCAATGATCAAGCGTCACTTGCAGCGGACGACTGTAGCTCTGGTTTTGTGTATCGATTTCATCCTTTATTATGTTTTTTTTCATCTAATTTAGTAATCTGAATCTCACATAAATTCAAGTTAGATACTCAATTCGAATACTTTTCATGTGTCGTACTTTCAAAAGTTCCTATGGAAGAAATTTTTTTTTCCTTTTTTTCTTTTTGGATAATTCTACTTGTCCTTTGAATAGACAAACAGTTGTCGAACAATCCCTATTGTGCTAGAGGACGGCGTGGAAACCTTCAAGCCCTTTCTGTTGACCCTTTTTACCCTCAAAGCCGCGTAATGGTCATAATAACGACAGCCCTCTAGCCATCATCAACCCAATAGACTACAATAACCAAACCCAACCAATATTGAAAGTTGTTATTTGGTGATCCAAAATTCACAATATTTAGTCATAGCCAGCTGTCAACAGCTCTAATAAGTAATAAAATTCCAAACAGCGAAGCCCAAACCTACAAGGAACCACACTATAACAATATTCATCTAAACACCCCCCTAATTTCACTTTATTTCTTTTTTTTTTTTTTATTCCTTCCTAGTCTTATCTCCTATAAATTGAAACGCACCATACCACCTTTCGTCACACGGCAAAAAGCAACGTACGAGAGCTTCCATTTACTACGTCGTACTAGTAATATCTTCTTCAAAACAGAGAGAAAAATATGATTTCTTATTCTTCAATAAATCGTTTTATTTTTTATTTGTTTGTTAGCTCTTTGGGGATAATAGCTAGTAGTGGTAATTTTTACCAAGATTTCGAAATTACATGGGGTGATGGTAGGGCTAAAATATTGAACAATGGAGAATCGCTTACTCTCACCCTAGACAAGGCCTCAGGTTCAGGTTTTCAATCCAAAAATGAGTATCTATTTGGGAATATTAACATGCAAATCAAGCTTGTTCCTGGAAATTCTGCTGGCACTGTGACTGCTTACTACGTAAGTTACATATTTCATATATATATATTTTTTTCACGAAATATATTATTCCTTGTTCCTTCTTTTTTTTTTTTTACGTGTATTTAAGAATAACAATTTAAGTTTTGTAATGTTGAAATTTTATGGCAGTTAAAATCAGAAGGTTCAACATGGGATGAGATAGACTTCGAATTCCTTGGAAATCTTAGCGGTGATCCTTACATAGTTCACACTAATATTTTTACTCAAGGCAAAGGTAACAGAGAGCAACAATTCTATCTATGGTTCGATCCAACTGCCGATTTCCACACTTACACTGTTCTATGGAATCCTCGAAGCATCATGTAAGTAACTCTAAGTGCATGCTTGCCTTTTTTTCCTTTTCTTGTACCATGCATGGATTACGATGGTTGTAAACTGAATAAAATTCAATAGCTTCATCGATATTTTAATTTTTCTTTTTCCTTTCGCATTAATATCTATATATTTGTTTACTGTTTAATTTAATTCTTGACCAATCTGGGGGGAAAAAAATTCAAATGAGTTTTCCAATCAAAGCAGTCTAGAAGGCCAGAAGCAGCTTGATTTTTTTACTGATATGACTTGTATGATGGTCAAAGTCAACATGAGATTTTAATAACAAGCTTAACAGCCTGTCAAAAGTTTGATTTGCCTTGTAACTTGCTTCATAAATGAATGTTTGACATAAGATGTAGTTTATGTTTTTGTGAAAATGTTTCTTTTTTTAATGTTTTATATCATTTTTCATTATCTAACCTTTAAATTTATAAGTGACTCTATTATTCTAAACTAACAATGGAAGGTCAATTGCGGTGATGACTAAATATCATGAAAAATATTAATGTAAAAAAGTGCAAAATTGGTTTCTATTTTCATTAAGGGAAACTTGTTTTTTACATTTTTTATTTTCTGTAATTATCAATCACCATCACTAGTAACCGACCATTTATTTAACCATTCACTACATATCAAATTACCAAAAGCCACTATTATATAAAACCTAATTAGAATACCATGTATGTAAAAAGAATTCGAAAAACGATACAAATACACAATAGTGGGTTTTGTCTTGCATATATCATAGAGGATTCTAACATAGTATAAAGATGAAGCATGAAATGTCCAAGCATAAAAATTTAACACCAATATGTAGACACAAAAACTATCTCTATATATATACATACACACACATATGACTGAATTATATATGTACTTATGATTACGAGGAAACTAACTTATATCTCATTTAACTTATTTATTCTCTTGTTCGCTTTCAGCTTATCTGTGGATGGAACTCCAATCAGAGAGTTCAAGAACTTGGAATCAAAAGGTGTTCCATATCCAAAATCTCAACCAATGAGAATCCAATCAAGCTTATGGAATGCTGATGATTGGGCAACAAGAGGTGGATTAGTAAAGACAGATTGGTCACAAGCACCCTTTACAGCTTCTTACAAGAACTTTAGTGCAAATGCTTGTGTCGTCTCTAATTCTTCTTCAGGTTCATCTTCATCATCTTGCACTTCTGGTTCATCGACAAATGATCCAAATTCTTGGCTTAATCAACAATTAGACGCTGCTGGTCAAGAGAGGTTGAAATGGGTGCAGAAGAACTATATGATTTACAATTATTGTACTGATACCAAGCGATTTCCTCAGGGTCTGCCTCCAGAATGTAATGCCACAACAACTTAGATGGACAATTGCCTTTAGCATTAATATATGTTTATAGCTACACATGAGAAAAATAAATGTCCTTAATAATGTTAAATCCCATTTTAAATATTGTGTATTTGGTTACTACGTGATTATTTTTGTAATAACAGAATAATAAATCGATTTTTAAGCTTGAAGGACTGAGTACTATCTGTACACTGAATTTATTCCAGAAAAAAACGAGCATTCATGCTTTTTGACATTGTATCTTATCACTTTTGGGTACACTATAGTGATATCCGTTAAAAGCTAGCAAATTACATAACAACTTTGAATGTTTAATATATTTCACTTACACTGCTTGAAAAAAAGTAAATAACGGAAAACTTTTCCCTAGACATAGTGCCAAGTCAATATTTTGTATTATTATACATTAGTAATAATCTTTCCAAGTTGATTTGTTGCTTAATTAGCATCGTACTTACGGATGAAATACCAACTATGTCGGTAAAACCCTCAAATAAAATAATGAATTGAACAAAAAATAAATATATGTAACTATATATTTATGTGAGAGATTGATTTGGTATGGTATTGGTGGGAAAAATTATTTTGGTGTCAACATCTTTCGAAGGAATGTAAGTATAATATTTTCAACATTCAAAGCTTTTATGTAATTTTAATAGTTTTTAGAGGGTCATAATGATGCACTCTTTTTTTAAGTTTCATAATTAGGAATGAGTAAGTATTGATTCCAAAAATTTTCATTTAAAACTTATTTCATAAACCACCAAAATCACTCAAAGATTTGTATCACATAACACTTTAAGTGTTAGGATACCTTGGCACGGCCCAAATTGGTTTTGTTATAACAGTTCGTCATGTACAATCATCTATAATCGAAGCTGACCACTTAGCTAGTAGAGATAGAATGTTATATATAAGGCGTCACAAGCCTAACTATTTTGAAGCATACTAGTTAGTAGAAATATAACAAGTATAACTTAAAAATAATTTAGTACTTTACATATAAAAATAGTATATAATTATAATTATGTAAGTACAAAAGTTGCATGGGTTCGAATTGAATGCCTATAGATACAAAACATTAACTTGATAATCTAAAAACTACTTCTAGGTTTATATCACAAAGCTTAGAGCTCTCCTTAAGTTCTAATCTATCTTTTTCCTAGTCATCTTCATTTATATAAAGATCTGTAAATGGGTGAATAAACCATAGCTTAGTAAGAGATAGGAAATCAGCATTGTATGTAACAAACATCATGCATGTTTTTCAAATAATTATTAGGTGCAATGCAACAAAGCAAATGCCATTTGTACAATGTTGTGTAGCTCATTATGAAACTAGAGAAATTACACCCACTTTAATCTAGATTGATGAGCTTTGTGAGCCAAATCACGAATGAGACCAAACTCAAGAATATACAGTGGACACTCTAGCTCCTCCCAAAAACCTATTGAGCTAATCCTTAACCTATGCCGTAGCCTCCTCCTATGCCAATTGTAAGCCCCACGACCAATCACTTAGGGTTTCGATCGTTTGAAAGATTTAATCGAGCCTAAATTATAAGTAAAGCTAAAAATTTTAGTAAAAATGATCCCGTAAGTTTGAATTTAAGAAAATAAGTAATAAAATAAAAGAATATAAAATTTCCAAATTTTAAGTATATAACTCATTATTTATCGAAAATGCGTAAAATGCATTCTAATAATTAATGAATCGCTAGAAATAAATTATATGTACACTAAAAATCATAAAATAAGCTAAATAATATTTAGGAATATTTATTTGTACTATATATGAATTTACATGTAGATAGAAATACGCGTAATTACTTAAAATGCATGAAATGTGCTAAAATAATACTAAATAATTAAATAAAATTCATAATTAATAAAGGAAAAATATAGAAAAATGAGGGAAAGTCCAGAAGTGGGGCATGGCAATCTGAAAATTAAAGAAACAAAATCAACCAATTAAAATGGAACAAATAGAAAGTGAAAAAAAGAAAAGATAAAGCAATTGTCTTGTCTTATTAATGCACAATAATTTCTCTAATACTCTATAAATAGCAAGAAAATTTCAAAAGCTTATTTGGTCAGTTTGGAGAGTGAGAAAAATAGAGAGAGGTGAAATTGAGAGTAAATTAGGGATTTAGAAAAAATCACAAAAAATCTGTACAGTTGGGGCTTCTAAGGAGAACGAAGACTTGACGAGCAGGTGAGAGTAGATGGCCACCACCACTACACTATGGTGGCAGCACCCAAATGGGCCGACACACTCATGGCCATCGACGGTAGCTAGAGCCACTCAAATTAGTGAGTTTGATTTCTATCCCGGTTTTATGTAATTTTGTAAAAATAGTAAATATTATTATAAAATTATGAATTTTGTTATTCTGGAATATTTTTGTATGTAATTTTTAGAAAAAATATTATTTTGTGAAAATATGTCCTATGATATATAGTCCTTAAGAAATTATGCAAAATCGAGCATGTTTTGATTTAGAAATAAATGACCTTAGAAGGGTAGTTTTGAGCTCAAAATTTTTGTGTAAACTACTTATATGATATAAAACAGTGCTATGAAGCCCATTGTCAAAAATTAATTTTTGAAATTTTTAAATAATTTTTAGCCCTTAAAATGAGGCATAAAATGGGTAATTTAGGGTTAATTAAATAATTATATAGTTAATTACTGATTTAATGAATAATTATATGTTTTAAGATGTTGAAATCTGATGAATTATGATACTTGTAGCATTTAAGGTGTTAGATGTAATTATTAGGTTAATTATGTAGTAAATAAGTAATAGGGAAAAATAGTAAATTTTATAATTAGGTGTAAAATTTGATTTAGGATAAATTTAGACATTTTGAAATGATAATTGATGTTGGGAGGTGGTAATTAGAGTGATAAAAATATTAGATGTGTATTATGCACATAATAAGTAATAGTACATAATACACAATTATTAGAAATATAATAAATAGAAGATATTAAAATAAAAATTGAGATTATGATAATAATAAAAATATACAATAAATCTGATAGGAAACTTAAATTAAGGTAATTATATGAAAAATGTAAGATTTTCTCATAACGGGGATGAAATCGATGATTAAACTAGGATCCGAGTGTATCGTACGAACTAGAACACTAGTTAAAGATTAAAAACGATATTTAGGATATCTGAAGATAATGCGATTAATTTCACATTATGGGTCGGAATGATTTCTTAAGGTGTATATATAAATCTTTAACAAAAAATTGAGTTAAAAACTTAATTTAGAAATCGATGTGAAAACTGAAATAGAACTTAAAACGATTCAAGAAGAATTGAAAATGACTTAAGACCTAGATAATTAGGTATATTAAACCCCAAACAAAAGATAACAATAAGTGTTATAGGATAAAACCAACCTATAATAGTTATATGAAAAACTGAAACCACGTTTATGTTATAGGGATAATCGGCAATGGCCTGAGTTAGTTGGACCTCGAGTGATTGAGCGAAGAGTCCAAGTAAGTTAGGATTCATACGTTGTTGTATTTTGGAGGCTTGAGATTATACTTGGTTGTGCTTATTAGATAGTTGGTTGTGTGCATGTGCTTGATTATGAGTGATGCTATGATTTTGTTTGTTATTCTAGCTTGTATTGTATGATTTGTATGAAATGATTGATTACCTTAAACTGGACTTAATCAAATATATGACCTGTAATCATAATCGGACCTGCATGGCAACCCATTAGGGGAAACCTGCGATTCTCTAGCCAAATACTAACCCCTTTGAAAGGAATAGCGCAGGATTGCATAATGATTCTTTTTTCATCCTTAGTCGAACTAAGTGACAAGAGAGGAGGTTGCGGCGAGGTGAAGTCAATGGTTCGAAGGTAGTCATAGGAGGAGTGGTATCTCCAATACACAAGCCTAAGTTTAGTCATGAGCTGTTGCATTAACGGCAATTTCTCAACCTAGATTAAAGCGGGCACAATTTTTCTAATCTCACGACGGGCCGGACAATGTCGTGCGATGACATATTCTTAAACATGCATTGCACCAAATGATTTGGTTAATAACTTTTTTTGTGTTTATGGTGCAGTTTTAAATCATCCATCTTAACTTATTGAGCTGTAGTTGCTCACATCCCTATAGAGTTATGTAGGTGCTGGCTAAGAAGCGGCTTACAACTACTTTGAAGCTAGCAACTGCTAGATCCTGGTGAGTGAGGAAAAACATTTGAAGAACAAACATATATTTTTAAGGTATAAGATTTTATTTTAGAATTCTTCTTTTTCTGAATAATATAATAACTAGGAAATATATTATGGTGAAACATTGTAAACGCTAATTGTAATAATCGAATTATAGTGTATATATATATTTTCTCACTTTCTTAGGCAAATGATTTATTTAAATTACAAACTGTTTACTTCAAAACAGGTTAGTCGTGTACGCCTTGTGTAGATCAGGTCTAGGATAGCGGTTGTAAGGCCAACTTCTATCTTAGAATGATTTACACGACGGGGCTGTTACGACTCTGCTGTTTCAGGGCGTGACACCAGTTAATTCATGAGGTATAGGGAAAGTATTTTCTTTTCCTCCTTGAAAGGCCAGTATTTGGTGTCATAATCCTAAATACGATCTCTTATTAGATTGTGATGCATGTCTAGTTTAGAGGTTTAAGTCAACCATCATTATTCCATTGAAGTTGGTGATTAGAGAATTTAGCAGATACTTAGCAAAACAATAGAGTATTCCAACAACAAAATACATCAACACAACAATTTAAGTACACGCATATCTAAAATTACTTATAAGCACAACCAAGTATAATGATTTATGATCCCTTAGTACACAAAGCGTATCTACACATGTAATGAACCATCAACCTACTTACCTAGTAATTTATACTTAATTGTTAGAGTTTCCTATGTCTTTTATAAAAATCCTATATAACGTGAAAAGCCTTTAAAGTTATAAACTTTAGCGAATCACTATTTTTATACAATTTATAGTAGAAATAACAAGATTTATAATACTTAAATCTAAATCTACCAATAGATGGAAATTTAGTATATATTATCTATAAGTTATTTTCATACGTTACGGTGCTAAAGTATTAGAGTATAATGTTTGTATATGTATTAAGAGATATTCTTCTTAATTTAATAAAACAAAACTAATATAAGAAAAATCTATTCTGTTACTACTATAGTTTTGAAAAAGAAATAAAACATTTATATATATATATATATATATATATTGGGTTTAAAGATAATATAAGTTTGACATAGATAAAGTAAGGCTAACCCATATAGATTGCTCTACTTGCACAGGGCACAGCTATATATATATATATATATAGCTGTGCCCTGTGCAAGTAGAGCAATCTATATGAGTTAGCCTATTTAACTTGCAAATAAAATCGAGTTAAGCCAAAAAATTTTGACCTGTTTAAATGCGAATATTTTTTTCCCACCTCGCTTGACCTGCGGGCTGGTATATATATATATATATATAGCTGTGCCCTGTGCAAGTAGAGCAATCTATATGAGTTAGCCTATTTAACTTGCAAATAAAATCGAGTTAAGCCAAAAAATTTTGACCTGTTTAAATGCGAATATTTTTTTCCCACCTCGCTTGACCTGCGGGTTGGGGTGAGTTAACTGGTCGTGGCGTAGGTTAGCTAGCTAACTCACAATAATTTTAAAAAATATATTATTTTCTTTTTCATTCTCAATTCGAGTAAATAATAAAAAATAAAGAAAGAAACCCTAAGTCTTCTCTTCCCCCACCGCTTCCTCTTCCATCTTCCCTTTCTACTTTCCAAATCGTTTCCCTAGTCTAATGCTCTAAGCCTCTAGCAATCCATTACTGCAATATTAACTTTCAACTCGATTTAGTGATCATTGTCAATATTAATCACTACTACGTCAAGGTACGATAATGGTTGTATAGTTGAATCTTCATTTCATTCCTCTCTTCTTTACCTTTTTACTATCTCATCCAACTATCTGAATAAGATTATCAGATATGGACTTTGGATTTATCTAATATTGCATCAATGCAACGCTATGTATTGAATGAATAACAAAAGTTAGCATCCTCCACATCAATCAAACTAGTGGAGCTTATTCTAGTTTAAAACTAAAAAATGAAAAATTTTCTCAATATTATCTTAATGAATGTACATTGCATGATTCTGAATTTGTGTTAGTTTTGTGTAAAACTTATTAAAGAAAATTACTTAATATGTTTTGCATGATTTTGAATCCATATGATTCATATTATGTTGACTTTCATTTGATAAATTGTGTTTTTTATATTAATTCCAGCAATGTAAGGTAATTTAGTTATATATAAATATAATCTCTCTTCTTGGGATATTTACGAATCACGATCAACGTTAAGTTTAGTCAAAGGGATGCATTATGGGGTGCTCTTTGGTTCTTGGTATAGCAATTAGAAGGGCATTTTTTTCCCCCTTTCTCCTTCTGGCATGTTATGGTAGTATGGTGTTAGCAAAGTTGGGATTGAAAATGCTATGCTCATCATTTTTCTTTGTATCTAATTTCAATTGTATAAAAAGCGAAATTAATTAAATATTGCAGATTAGCAAATTGGTCTACTTAACCCACTGACCCATTATGGGGCGAGTTGAGTCGGAAACTTTAACCCGAATGTGCAAGTATACTAAAACAGACCAACCCACTTAACCCACGAGCTAATGCGAGGTGGGACGGGTTAACTTACTTAATCCGTTTGCACAACTCCATATATATATACCTCATAGTTATAATAATCAATAGTTATACATGTATATATAGAGAAATGTTGATCAATAAATCAAAGCAAAATAGCACATCCAATATATAACATTATAAGATGGAGTTGAATAAAATTTCCTTGTTATTTGTATGCAAGGAAATACAGAGTATATATATATACTCTTTGAACTGTATCATAATAAAGAAGTTATTTGGTTATCATAAATCTAATAAGCTTCACATAGATGGTATTCACCTAAAATTCCATGAGATACTAATTATAAAGTATTTGAAATTTAGCAATTCAATATCATCATATCATCGAAGAAGGAAGAGAAAACAGCAGCATAGCAATTCATTCCAGGGACTAAGAATATAACAAAATACTCCTTTTGTTTTTGCTGTCTATATAAAGAAATTACTGGGTTACACAATTACATATATGCAATTAGGTTTCTTCTACCATTTACATTTTAATCCGGTTATGTATCATATTTATCATGTTTCAGCACATTAAATTCCTCCTGTTTCCCATATATACCCATTGTAATCATCACGTCCAGGTTAAGAGAATGCCCATTATAGCTAAAGAATTATCACATACTAAATGCCATGCATTAATTTACTTACCTAATAACATTGCAATTTTTTTTTTCCTTTTCCTTTTCCCCATGTTATATAACAATTCTCATGACTGTTCAAGTAATTATAGGAAGAACGGCAGTAATTTAGAAAGTACATATATATGAACAAAATAAACAATTTTATCCTTGTAAAATAGTTTATTTATTACCTTGTTTTTCCAAAAAAAATTGTACTTTTAACAAAATAAACCTTGTGTAGGATGGTTTAAAACTCTCAAAATCGTGATCTTTATCTCTTTACTCTTATTTTATCCTCGTTTTAGATTGTTAAGGTAGTGCTTCACAATTTGTTGATATTAGAGATGTTGCATTGTGGTTTGGAAGCAACTTAATTAGATTGAAAGAGAAGAAACTAAGAGTTTAGGAGAAATAGAGATAAGAAAAGAGATCGAGAGAGTTGAATGAAATGGGGTGCTCAGGTAAGAGATGAAGGGAGATGAATTAGGTACTTAGAGAAGTTAAGAGAGACGATAAAGGGACTATGATCATGGTTGAAGTGGTTAGTCATGTATCTATAAGGAAAAGAAAGTAAGAGTCTTAAGATTGAAATGTTAGTATCATGTAACTGCTATGTTCGTGTTGTAGAGAAGAAGGTCAAAGTCAAGGCTTACATGTAATTTTGTTTTTTTTTTTTAATATAATGGTTTAGCAAGTTAATTCTAACTATAATGGGCTAATCTCCTTTAACCCATTGGTTAAATAGGTTAGGTTACATAGCATGTTCATTAAATTTAATTGAAAATTTCATCCTTAATCTACTTTTTAAATAAGTTAAAATGGATCGACACATTTGACTTGACTTATTTGCAATGCTCTAGTAATTGCTTGATATGGATTATATAGTAAAGGGATGATGTCTTCTAGACATAAATGAAGGATGCTTGTGAGTTTGTATAGTATTGGATAGTTTATGGGCCAAAGATAGGCAAGATTTAATAAAAGTAACTATATTATAGGTGTTGCTTTGGTGCATCAATAGGTGTATAAAATATTATATATTTATGTTAAGATAAAGATTTGTTGTGTTTGTGTCTTAAGGTTACTAAGACTCTGAGCATTAGGAGATATAAAAAAACAAGCAAAAGGTTGACTAAAATGAGCAACAAAACTTGATGGGTAAGAATTAAGTAAACTAACTTGATAGACATTAACAGAAACAAACAATATGCAAATAGATTCATCAGGAAATAAATAGGTAAGTAATAGAGAAATCAGGCCCATTTTTTTTTTTCTTTTTTGCTAGCAAACAATGGAGCTTTTCATTAATCAACCAAAGTCAAGATGATAATAACCAAAATTGGTAAACAAAGGAGACTCAAAAGAAAGTACCTTCTAGAGAAAGAATGGGAGGTTTAACTACGAATCATAAAAATATGTCTCTTCTTCAAATTTGAGCTACCCAATCAACAACATAATTCATAGAGTCATGAACAAAATAAAGATTTATAGAAACATCAACAAAAGGCTCAAATAGAACAAGAATCAAATTAAAAAAGGGAACCACAGACTAGTGCAAATTCCCGCTTGAAGTTTACAAAGCCTTAAAAAGTAGGAGACAATCAATGAAAAGAGCCACATTCTTCCATCCCTCCTTTTAATTAACTCCATCACATATAAGGCTTTAGATTCAGTAGCTCCAAGGCTTAAGGAGTCTACCAAATGTGCACTTCCTTTCAAAAGCCTCCATTCCTTATTATGAGCCACTACAGTAACACTGGCCTTATAAGTAGGCCTAACCTAAGACCCATCATAGTGTGCCATATAAGTAGGTTTCATTTAAACCACCTTTTTACCTCGTAAAAACAACCAAGGAATCTTTGGAGATTTGAAGACCAAGACATAGCTGACATAATTTAGATTGACTACACATTTTCCTTCCATAGCAAGAACTAAAAGGAACTACAGACTTAACCCAATCCGCCTCTTTAAGTATAACCCCTTTGCCCTTAGCCAATGCTCTTTATTTTGATGGTGACAGAATAACCCTATGCAATAAATCCTCTATTGTCGACAACTTAGGCCTCAAAGGTAAGTGACAGTCTTTTCTTGGTTCTTTCTCCAATAACCAAGTTTCTGCTCTTTGCACTATAGCCTAAGGGTTAAGGTTTCTTTGTTAAATAAGGAGTCACATCTCTCTTTCCATATAAACCATGTAATCTCCACCACCTAGCTTTCAAAACCCTATATTTTTGTCTTAGACTCTACTTTCCTTGATGCATAGAAAGACCACCACTCAGCCAGTGATGAAATTTTCTTCCAATTCACATGCCATCCTAACATACCTACCCAAATACAAGATGTCTATTTGCAACACAAGAGAGATGTTTGATTGTTTTTGGTTTAGGATAGAAAGGACAAATTAGAGAAGAAACCACTTTTTGCTAGATGAAGTTTGTCATAGATGGAGGTGAATTTAATAAGGCATGCTAGAAGAAATGGAAAATCTTATGTAAAGTCTTCGAATTCCAAATAGATTTCCATAAATCTTTTAATATGATGTACGAAGTTAATGCTTTTTTATTTAAAGTCTCTTTTTGTGTAGCACAAAGGAAAAGGTACATAGATTTGATAGTAAACAAGCCATTCCTAGTAAATGACCAAATGAGCTGATTTTTCCATCAAGGTCAATCAAAGGTGTTCTTCTAATAGTCCTCAATTCTTGACATGAAAGATATTAAAGCGTGCTCCGCAAATTCCAATTGCCCTCCTCTCTATCTATTAGCATTAATACCTTTAAATTTTTATCTATGACTTTCCTTCCTCTTAAACCTGACTTAACTCTCCAAACAACTCCATCCATCAATAATCTACGAACTTCCAAAATGATGCTCTACACCTAAGAATTCCTACTCCCACTCCCTACAAATCTTAACTCATACTTTGGAAAATAGATACCTTTTAGTGTTTAAACCAAAAGCGCTCAAGGATTCTAATGAATACACTAAGCTAATTTTGCTAGGAGCTTGAGGTTGAACATATGAACGTCTTTGAAATCAATCCTGCCTAATTCCTTAGCTTTGGTCAACTTTTCCTAACTTAAACAATGGATTTTATTCTCACCACATTGCTAATCACACTAAAAATTTGTTAGAAGGAAGTTCACTTGTTTACACAATGTTAACGAAAACTTAAAAATACCCATAAAGTAAGCTAGAATTATACAAGCCACCACCTTAATCAAGCTCTCTCTCCCCGCCTCTATTAATAGAGTTTTGCTTCCATCCTTGCATTTTAGACACAATCTTTTTTATTTTTTTATCACAAAACTAAGAGCTTCAATCATTGATCTACCCCATAAGTTAGAAGCTTAAGGTATTTACTCGAGTTTGGAATATGCAAGATATTTCCAAAAGCAATCTTAACACACTTAAGGATGTTGTTACTATAGAATACTTTTGATTTATGGAAGTTGACCATCTAACCCGAAGCAAAGCAATATCCATCAATCAACCTCTTTAATTTGTTAATATTCCTATTCTTTGCTTTGACCAAGAATAAAAAAGAATAAAAGAGAATTTTGATTCTCAAAAATAAACTCATTGTGAAAAGGTTTAAACCTATTAGCAAGAATTTTGGACACAATTTTGTAGAGATTACTACATAAGCTAATAAGCCTAAAATGAGAAACTTTAGTGGGACATTAGACTTTAGGAATTAGAATAAGATTAGTACAACCGAGGGAGCTAGGAAGGTGACATGTAGAAAAGAAATTTTGAATAACAATAGTGAGTGAAAAGCCAACTACTTCTAGTACGCTTTATAGAAAATCTCGAGATAGCCATTAGGTCATGGTACTTTAAGAGTCCCCATTGAAACATTACATCTTTTACTTTTTCTATTTTGACTTGAGCACAAATGCTATTATTACTATCATCCATAACTACTTTATCTACCTAATCAATCACATCAAACTAATCACACTTTCCACTAGCCTTAAATAGCATATGAAAATTGTCAACAAAAGCTCTACCCACCTCCTCTTTTGATGATATAATTTTACCATCTCCCATTTCAAGCTAAAAGATCTTGTTTCATTGTTGTCTACTAATGGTGGATTGGTGAAAAAATATTATATTTTTATCTTTGTACATGAGCTAATTTACTCTAGATCTCTGATGCCAATAAATCTCTTACCTTCCTAAAAGTCATCAATTTATGCTTGAATAGCTTCTTCCTCTTGTATGAACTCTGAATTATTTTGACATTGTCAAACCATTAGTCTTACTTTCAAATAATCTATTAGTGGCTTGTTATTTGGGAAATGAATCTTACCTTGGTATATAAGTCTTCAACTACATTCTCTCAAATTAGTAGAGAATTCATCTAAACTCCTTAACCCCACCTTATTCCTCTGAGTTGTCTTGACAATCACTTTACACTCCTTCAAAGCTCTCCATAAGGTCTCAAATTTAAAACATTTTCTACTTCTGATTGCAACAAATTCCAAATTAATCACAAGTGCGACATGGTCCAATCTAACTACATGCTCATGAGTTAATTAAGAATTAGGATAAAGTTATAGTTGCTCTAAAGAACACAAACCCCTACCCATACATTCTCTTACTAAAATCTCTCTAGATCTTTTACTTGCCTAAATAAAATGTTACCTAATGAATCCTAAATCCTGCATATTCATCCTATATATCACATTCTTAAAAGTTGTAGTCTATCTTTTATCTCTCAACCGGCCCTTACTTTTGCCAAATCATCCATAATTTCATTGAAATCCCCTATACATAATTATAAATCTCTAAGCAACTTGGTGCAAGACACCAACTAAAGCAGCTTACCAATGCATTATCACTCATATGAATTTCTAAATGAATAAACCAACAACAACTCTTAAGAATCTCTACTTTCAAATTTGTCATCTACGATAATGATAAAGCAAGACTCAACCCTCTAAGACAAACATGAAAGCTTGCCCAAATAATGCATCCTATTCATTATTCTCTTCAACTTATTCTTAGAATTTTTAGTTTCCATTAAAAATATGATACATGGATTGTGCTTGAAAGGTAGGTCATTTCATGATGGATTGTCAAGGGCGATCAAAACCTTTGACAATTCCAAGAAAGGAAAACCATGGCCCCCGTCTAGCTGTTAATGGTCAGCTACCAACAGTACCAAAATCAAAAGCTACAACTAGACATTAATTAATTTTGGAGACTTTTCAATAACAACACATCTCCTTTCTCTTTTGTTTTATAAACAACATCTTTTTTCAATGTATAGGATGTTTTTGTAATCTTTGAATTTTTTGAAAGTTTTTTTGTTACTTCCACACTAACTTCTACCTTTTTAATTACTACTCTAACTTTTTTTTATTTACTCCTTCAAGGCTAATATCATTTGCTCTTTTCAAGGTTAAGCCTTTAAAATCTGAAACTAGCCCTATGGGGTATCTTAGCCTTTTTAACCATAGCGATAAGATTACTAAGCTTCTGTTCTCCCTTTCCCAAATAACCTCCTAAAGTCAACTTCCTCAACACCTATTACAGCTATTAATTTATTCACAACTTTAAGATGGTTGCATAGAGATAGCTACAAAAGGAACTTCAATACTAGTGGAAATTAGATGGCTAGACGATTGCAATGGGGAAAAAGATTGACTTTAGGAATAACAATCTATTTAAAGGGTTAGAAGATGTTTGTAAATCTAAAGGAAGGTAGCAATGGTATTAATTGTAATGGTTACTTGAAAAGATTGTTGTGATGGTAAATAAACTTTAGTCATGCAATTGTTAATGAAGTTTTTGGAAACAATGTTTATGCAAGTTTTGGTATTAGGGCTATTTTAGAGATTGACTATAACAAGGGTTAATGTAATAGAGGATGAAACATTTGAGAGAAAAGGAAGTATATCAAGGGTTTTTACTTATAAGGAAGAGTCTGATGTTGCTTTTGGATGGTTACAATTACTTTAGCACACTTATCAATAACATCAAGTGCTACACTTAGGCTTTTCTCCTCCAAATTAATGATAATACTTGGATCAAAGTTCTCATTTGTCTTCTTCTCCTTCTCACTTGCTATCTCCTCCTTCTTATCAACCCTTGACACTATACAATGTATTACAAAGGCTCTCATCAATGTACCATGGTACTCATAAGATTTTTTCTAATTTCAACAAGCTTTATTCAAAGTAAAAATTAGATAATCTTTCATATCTAAAATTCACACAATACTTAAACCATCCTTTTGATTAACCCATGCTCTCGATTTTAAAGGTAAGCTAACATCGATTCTAACTTTCACTCTAAGAAAACTCCTTCTTAACCCATTTAGCAATCAAATAGGATCCATTCCTAGCTAATACACCTAGTTCATTAACATTATTTATAGAAAGATGATCCAACTAGAGTCCATCGATTCAGATCCAGAAGAAAAATTCATTTAATTGCACTTCCACCATTTACATGTTAGGTCTCCAAGCTTCTATAATTAAGTAATGTCCCATAATTGCCCAATAATTGTTCACTAACACTTCTTGATCCATTTTGAGGCACTCAAAAGCAAAAGAGAAAAGATTAGAATTCATAATTGATATCTTCACGTCACTAAACTCCTTCCATGCCTTCTTTAAGATATTAAGCACATCCCTCCTATTCAAAGATTTATGACATATGATTTGCCCAACCATTAAATACTAATGTTCGTTTATTAGCTCCACATTTTCTTCTAGATCCAAGCTTTTGCAAGAGATTCATTAGTAGCATTGGAATAAATTTGCGCTTAACTTAAACTAGTAGTAGACAACATTAAATACTTATGTTTACTTATTAGCTCTACATTTTCTTTTAGATCTAGCCTATCCATAAGAGATTCATCAATAGCATTAGAACAAATTGTCACTTTACTTGAACTAGCATCAAACAACATTATAGATTACAAGAGAACAAAGAGATAAGATGAAAAAGAAATAGAGCCAATTAAATAAGTTGATAAAAGAAGAAACCTTTAAAACATATAGCAAGCTAAACCTACACAAAATCAAATGCCATTAGAGACAAATAAAACAAAAGTAAAGGAAGACAAAAGACAAGAAATAAAGAAACAGTTAAGGAAAGAAGCATATAGAAATGAAGAAGGACAAAAGGATACAATCCATATCGAGAACCAGAGCTTATGTCATTAGTATGATTTAGACAAAATGGTGAAAGTGTAGATCATGTAGATGTAAAATTAGTGATATGTAACTTTTGATGAAAAAACCAAGATATTTAAAGGAAAAGCAACTAATTATTCATTAAATAAGTGTAAAGAAAGAAACAAAAATAGAAAAACCACCACAAGATGTAAACCCTACAAATTTCCTAGATAAGGGGTTGGAGGTTAATAAGATCTCCCAAAAGATACCCTTAGTGTTGGCAAGATAACTAACCCTGAACCTAAAAAACTACTCCAAAAAATTTGAACTCAAACTCCTAAAACCCTAAATGGCAATTCAAGCCCTAGTTTAACCCTTACACTCAAAGCCCTAAAATCTTATAAACAAATGCCAATAACTAATGTTAACTCCTAAGGTCAAACTAATCTAACAAAGCTAGCCCCAAACTCTAATGGGAAAGAGACTGATAATCGAAGTCTATGAGAGCTCCCCGAAAACGATAAAGGGTAAGCTAAACCAAAAAATGAATATTGGTATAGATAACCCTAACAATAAATTCAAAACCTTAAAATGAATATTGTAGCCCTTAAATGAACCTTTGAACACTAAAATCTTAATTGAAACCTTAATACGTGCAAGCCTTTAAATTATAAAACCTTAATTTACAGTCGAAAACCTTAATCCAATTAGTGTACTTTAATTGAATAGTAAAATTATTCATTAATTAGAGACTAATTGCTTAATTACCTTAAAACCTTAATCTACTATCTAAAACATTCTCCAATAGTACTAATTGTCTTAATTCCTTATAATAATTAGACAAGATGACCCAATGAGCTTAAAAAACTTAATTTGACACATTAAGCCCTAAAATGCACCCAATTTATGCCAAGTGTACAAGTAATTAAGATTAAGAAACTTAATTACACCTCAATTCGCTAATCAAGTTTTACATCATAATTAACTATAAGTCAAGAAGGATTAATCATCTAAAGCCAAAGGAATTATATGAAAATATCTCCTTAATAATACCAACCTTATACTTGGGGAGACAATATGAAGCCCGTAAACTTTTGGATCTGAACTTGGAGTTAGATATAGGAGTTAATAAGTAATTCATAGAACCACTCAATATATAATAATAAATGATATAGTAATAAAATCCATAAATTAAAAGATTTAACCCTAAATAATAAATCATAAATCCTAAGTAATAAAGTCAAAAAACCCTAAAACCTTAATCATATGTATAAAACCCTAAAACTCTTAATACATTAAAAACCTTAAAATGATTGAAAAATATCAATAGATAGAGTAAAACCTCAATTGGAAGTCAAAAACCCTAATTTAGCCAATAAACCCTAAGTATATCCTTAAACTATTCACTAATCATAAATAATTTCTCTAATCGCTAAGAAACCCTAAATTGTCAACCTCATATGCAATCCAAAAACCCTAATCAATCTTGAATAATAAAGAACTATAACAAACACAATAATATTGATCAATGGACTTAATTAAAATGATAAAATATAGCAAGACCTTATTTATATCCCAATTAGGTCTAAATTACTTAATTAAGTACAAACGTGATAAATTAGCTTAATCACCCTTTAATCAATCTACCAACTCTCATTACATCTTAATTAGTAGCAAGTTATACTCAATTAAGAACAAAAGACAAATGATTAATTGGGAATTAAAGGACACTTGTCCTTAAGGAGATAAAATCCTCCCTCATTTGGCAAAGAGCAAATAAGGTGCAATAGTATTAAGAGGGGACCATATACCCTTTTCTCAAATTAGCTACCTCTTGTCCCCCTTAATCGACCTTCACTATTTGTCGTTTCACCCATTCGAAACCCTCATTTAACCTCATTCTTCACTTTGAGAAAACCTTAGGAAACACTTTGAAGAAACCTAAATAAAAACAAAAGGGAAAAAGGGGGAAGAAAACAAAAGGAATTGTCAAAGGTCCCTACGCATATCAGTGCCTTTTGCTTTTACCACCAACATACAGCTCCAAATCATAAACCACCATAACTAAAATGTCACACATACAGCTATACTTTCTCATTGACAAATATTATCCCTCAAAGAAGCTCATTTTGATTTTGTTTTTAAGTGAAAAAATTGGAGTTCGTACAAACTAATTTAAGGTAAAACTTACTTGACTTAAGTTTTCAATTTACACTAGTTTTATCTATGACATCCTAAGAGTTTATGATTAGAAATACTAGATAAACATGTTATAATTATGTACTATCATTTTAGAGCCTCATAATTGCACAATCATTTGTGTACTTAGCTAGTTTGTTACTTACATTCTAGAGGTGTAAGAGATGGTTTTATGTAGATAACTTGAAAAGATATTGATAAAACTTCATGAAACCCTGAGTACCATGCATGTCACCCCTTAGTGAATATCCATCTTGCTTTCACTATATTATGTAATGTTATTAGCTTAAAACAAGAAGAAATGTGATTGAAAACAAGGAAACACAGTAGAATAAGTACTAGATAGATGGAATTTAAGAAAGCCTAGAACACCCTTACTTGGCCACCACTATTGATGGACTTAATGAGCTGTAAATTTTGGTTAATTAGTATAATGACATGATTAATTAGTGTTAAATAAGATTTAAGGTGTAATTAACTAGGTTAAGTAAGGTAATGATGAGTTAATGGCCTAAACTAGATAAGTTGGTGATTAAGACTTGAGGAATAGTGTTAGAAACCCTAATAATGAAATGAACCAAATCTGAAACACTTAGTAAAATGGGTTCTTTGGTGGACTCGTTAGGATATTTGGCCTATTGAAATAAGTTAGAATCAAGTTTAGGGTTCTAAAATGCACATTAGACCTAAACTAGCTTAGTTACTGATTAAGGCATTAGAAATATGATTAGGAATCCAATAAATGAAAATAACCAAATTTGAATCCTAATAAAAGTTGGACTTATCTTAAGACCTTTAGTAAGCTTAAGCCTAAAATTATAAGTAGAGTTAAACTTATGGCCCTAAAATACAAGATAAGCCTAAAAACTCTTAAAAGAACCAAGTATAAAGCCTAATAATTCAGTGACCAAATCTGAACTCCAAATCAAAAGGCTCATAAAATAAAATATAAAAAGTCTATTAAGTCTAAAAGCCCATTAAAGCCAACCCTTATAAGCCCTTTAGTAGACAAGGGCCTTAAACTAATAAAAATGGTCTGTTTAGGCCCACAAGAGTAATACCAAGGCCTAAAGTGAAAATTTAAAGTGTTAGGTAAAAAAAGTTCACTTAAAATACTCAAAAGGAAGCCTAAAATATTATATATAAGGTTTAAGATCAAAAGTTAAGCCTAAAGCCTAAAACTAGCCCTAACCTTAAAGTGACTAAACTTACCCTTTGGGCCTATGAACTTGTAAGGCCCAAACTGGAACCTTACTAACCCAAAAGCCCAAAAATAACCTCATCAAATGAAAGAACACTCAGAAATGATGAAAATTGACTATAAGAATGTGAAATTCCGACTTAAAAATGAGAAAGTTATGACCAAGATATGAAATAAGCAGAAATGAGTTAATTCTAGCAAGGCTAGTGAATAGATTATATTTAAATTGAGTCTTATTTACTTTAATTACCTTACTCAGGTGATTTGCAATACCAAGTTAGAGACTACCAAGGACTATTGGGAATACTAAACTTCAAGCTAAGTGACAATACTGCCCTTCTATTTTACTCTGTTTTGTGCTTGTAGTTAGTGTACTATCTAATTATATATGATAATTGAACTTTATGCATGTTAGGGTATATGGGAACTTATGTGTACCTATTTTGGTTGACTTATGCTTGTAAAATATCTTAAGATATTTCAAACACCCTTGTTTGTTACATTAAAAGATAAGGCATTGGAGTGTCCTGATTATACTTGCTTGACCACCCCATGAATTTAGAATTAATAAACATTCGGCCTCTAATTAAATTGGACATACATTACATCTTATAGCATGAGTCAAAAGGGTGTCATCACTATGTAGTAGAGTGGGAGATTATGCTTAGATGGATTTATATTGATATTATGTATTGTGATTGTTTATCATATGATGCATATTGTGTAACATGTCTTTACCTCAACCTTTGGGAACTACTCGGCTCTGGGGAGTGTTGCCTTCTACTTGATGCCAAACTATATCTACTATTGAGAGTGGTTATATTATTAAGAGATTTCATATTAGATATGGATACTTAGGTCTTGACGTACCTAAATACTTTATAGCCCAAGCATTGGTAAGTGATAAAACCGTATTGTATATACTTACAAGCCAACTATATACACTATTTGCATTACATATGCTTGTACATGCATTCATATATTTGATAAATGACTTACTTATTATTGTCTGATGGTAAGGTAGGAAAGTTACTTATTAAGCTGGATGTAGCTTACACCCTAATAGTTTCTTTTGTAGGTCTTACAAAGCTAGGGTAAAGTTAAGACTCAAGTGTAGAGTACTCCATTAGGTTAAGAAAGTAGAATATAAGCTTAGAAAAACAAGTAGCATAGTTAAATTAAACCTTTAAGGTATTTATTGGCTTTATGATTATCAAGTTATAGATACCCTTTTTTATTGTTTGATAGGTGATTCAGACTCTCTACGGTTTTCATGATTGTGGATTGTTAAATCACTTATAGATATATATATATATATATATATAGAGAGAGAGAGAGAGAGAGAGAGAGAGTTAAGTAAATGCATATAAAATGAATAAGTATTCTTAGAAACTCACTAATTAGAGTCTTGCAACTTTTGAGTTACAAGGTAATATTTATATCATAGGTGTATATGTGATATGAAGATTTAAGGTAAAACTACCAAGTCTCCTTTTAAGGCGTTACATAAGCAAAGGGTGAGACCACTCTCATGTAGAGAGTATAGATACCTCATTTTGTTCCTCCTAAGTCTATTTCTAATTCAGAACCCCTTATTCTTTGAAAAAAAAAAGGCTAAAAAATAGAAAATAACAAACAAAAAATTGAAAAAATGAAAAAAAAAAAAACAAAAAATAGAAAAATTTTAAAAATGAGAAAAAATAAAAGAAAATGAAATATCATAAAACGTACCACACAGTAGTCCATTTAGGTTAGTTATTATTATAGCAGACAAAATTCCATTGGTCTAATTCGGGACCTTTGAAAGGTTTTGCTCTATTTTATTTATATATATTTATATTATAAACATATCAACATAAAAAATATCAAACCGGTCCTTAGATTTATTGGTGGCCTTAGAGGAGCCATATGAGGTGAAAATCTTGTGTTTTAGGGTAGAAATAATTTTTTCGAAGTTAAAAACGGTTTAAAGAGTCAAAATAGATATATGTAATTTGACTAAATTAATAATTCCAAGTAAAAATGGGCTTTTATTGAAAACTAATTTTTTTGGCTCAAGTTAGGCTAACTCATTTTGAAATATTTTGAAAATTCATATTTCTAAGATTTTATGGCCTCAAACTACGCCTTAATCAGAATAAAAATGAGCATTATATGGTTATTTGAAGTTTTCAAATAAAAGTCCAACACGAGTAAAAATTGAGTTGTTAATTCGGTCAAATTAGATAAAAATTTGAAAATATTTGAGTGTATCTTTATTTTGCTCTACGTTTACTTAAAGAGTAAAGTATAAATTTTTAGATTTTTAATAATTAGTTAGGTTTTGTTTAGCATGTTTTAAAACAAAAAAAAAAAAAAGGAAATTGAAATGCATCTAGCAATAAGTGAGCAAAAGGAGAGAAAGAAAATAAGAAAAGGGGAAAAAAGTGAAAAGGAAAGGAGAGGGAAAGGGGTGACATGCGTTGCGCTAGCATGGTGCCATGTGATACATATTTTTGGGTGCTATGTAGCACACTCTTAGATGACCATGTAGCGACATGTGGTACAGGTTGACCAAAGTCAACTCTCTCTTTTTTTCTTCCCCTTCTCCCTGCATCACAATGTACAAAAGCATTCATAGAAGTTGCCATTTAAAAGGCAACCTTCACTTGGGTATTTTTATTCAATTTCACCTACTTTTTGTTGAGTGAAAATTCTAAAAATGAAAGCTGAAAGAGTCTTCGCTTTGGAAAAGTGCATTTTTTTTTGAATTATTGTTGAGGAAATTGTGAGAAATAAAAATAATAAATTCTGATGTTAAATAAATATCCATTTATAACACCATGAATAAAATAAGCAGATCTGAGTAATTTTCTCACAATAATCTAAATTAAACCCTTACAAAACCAAGAACCACATCCCTCATGAGATAGATGAACATTAATTCACCTAAATTTCTCATAAAATCATGATTAATTTGAGCAAAAAAGGATAAAATTCAAAAAATGAACCTAGGTGTCATTAATAAATGAAGATTGAATCTTTTCCCTAATGGAAGTTTCTTATGGAGGAATTATGACTCGACACTATAAATTAACACCTTCTTCGTGCATTCAAATCACTACATTCATTAAAAATTAATTACAAATTCACAATATGTTAGTTTTTCTCTCTAGATGCTTGTAAGTTAAAAATCTATTCTCTCCTTTTGATTTACCTCACTACAGAAAAAATTGTTTTGAGAAAATTCTTAAGCGCATCCTATTCATGGTTATGAATAATGCTCAGGCTTTGATGCTATCCAATTTCTTAAGGATTTAATTAATTTTGGGGAGAGAAATTGAAAAAACCATTTTGAAGTTATTGTGCATTAGGTCGTTCTTTTCTAGAAAAATTGAAGGGACAAGCTCAATTTTTCTTGAAATTAACTTAGGACGTTCAAATTTTGACAACTTGAGAGTTTAAAGCCACCAGTCATGCCTTGAGAATCAATTCGAAACCATCCGAACTGACCAATTTTCTTTTGCTGTGTAAGTAAGTCTTCAACTCATTCTTGTGATTTTTAAGATTGTTTAAAAGAAAAAAAAAAGAAAGAAAGAAATGAAAATTCCAAAAAGATAAAAATTTGATGTTGAGCATGTCATGATCTTATTTTGATGTGTTTTTATGAATCTAATGTGTTTGTGATAATTATTTTAGATGTTACATGTTTATGTTGATGTTGTGTTTAATAAATTAATTAGCATGTTGTTTAGTAGATCTTAAATAATAATGTTATCTTAATTGATTAAGTGCTTTAATTAACTTCTCAGTATTATATTAATATACTCTATTATTATATTTTTGCATTTTAGCATGATGATTTAGGTATATTAGTATCGTTTTAAATTAAATGATTTATGGTTGATTATGTTAATTCTTATTTATAAGCTTTGATGGTGTTTTCAAATAAAGATGGGCTTCCTTTTCCCAAAATATTTTTAATAAAATGTTTTTCATGAAAAAAAAAAGATAAATTGGCCTTTTTCCAAAAGTTAGGAATTTTTTCTAAGATTTTTCCAAAAGTGGACAAAAAAACTTATATTTCGATAATTAATAAATTTTAATAAAATTAAAGTGAAAAGAAATTTTCAAAAATAAAAGAAACCAACAAATTAAAATTTTCATCAATTGAGAATTATGTAGGCTTGATCCTACTTTATGAATACACAGGCACTTTGGTAACCTAAAATAATAAAAAAATTAAATAAAAAGCCCAATTTATTTGAAAATCTATTTAAGGTATATTAACCAAAATTAATAAATTTTAATAAAATTAAAGTAAAAAAATTTCAAAAATAAAATAAACTAACAAACTAAAATTTTCATCAATTGAGAATTATGTGAACTTATTCCTACTTTATGAATACATAGGCACTTCGGTAACCTAAAGTAATAAAAAAAAAAACCCTTTTCTTTTTATAAAATAAATAAATAAAAGCCCAATTTATTTGAAAATCTATTTAAGACATATTAACCAACTTCATGGACTTCTTTTATAAACACCGTTCTGTTTTAATAAGTTAGCTTCCTAATCCAAGTTTTTCTTATTTCTTTTTATGAAACCTTTTTTTTTTTTTAGAAAACCCATGTGCTAGTGGTTGAAATTAAAGTTCATTCTCCTATGGACCGTTTATTTTTTTCCCTAATTTCAATTGGGCGATGACTCTTTTATTTAAAAAAAAGTTTTTATAAAATCTTTTCTTAGTTAAGTCAAGAGTTTATATTGAGCAGGTTAAGTTTAATATAAATCATGTTAAGAAAATAGAGAAACTAAATTTTTAGCTTAATAGATTTGGCAACTCCATTGGGGAACGATTTCTGGGGTAGCCATAAAGGAAATAAATTCAATTAGACATTGTTTGTTAAAATAAATGAAAAATAATAATAATTGGGCTTTGGTTTTCCTTTTTAGTATTTAGTCTTTTTATATGTAGTTGCAATTAAAAAAATCATGATATGTATTTAGACGTAGTCAAACCCGGATCTCCTTAGGATACTAGGAGGGGAGCCATTATGTAAGTCTTGGGTGATGTGGTATAATCATTGCTCGGGGTTAACTTAGCTAACCCCACTCAAGTTTTAGATGGGCCAATAATCCATTTGAGACCTTTTGAAACTTAAGGACCTTTTAGAACCCAACTAATTGAATTCATGACGCTGCATGATTGGGTGAGTAAATCGTATGTGGCATGTGCTTCAAAGTTAAAGGCTATAACGTAATGGAATTTGAAGTGTTCATAATTATGTATTTTTGTATATATATATATTTTTTTGTAAGCTTATAAAAGGGTTTATGTACTTTGTAATAATTTTTGTAATTTTTAAAATATCTTATAAAAAAAGAAAAATATGTAAAATTAGTTTTTCTTTTCTTTTTTTCATTTTGTAGAAATTTTTATGACAATGAAGAATGAGATTTACATCAACAAGCCCAAGGACCCTAAGGATATGCTCAAGAGATGGTTTTAACTTTTTAGCTCTAAGCAATAGGACTACATCAAAACAAATATTAGGCCTATTATGTCTCTAATGGAAATTTTTATCAACCTTACTTTTATATGAGATTTGGTTTATTTTTAGAACCTAAAGATAGTAGCTTTTTGTTTTGAACCTCACTAATTATGCCTATTAATTGAAAAATATATCCAGTTATTAAAGGCCCCTGCCAATATGGGCGAGATCTACATTCTAAACCTCAAAAAAGTTGCTCATAGTATCTTTTGTGATTTATTGGGGGTGAAAAAGAATGAAATAGATTAGGCCTTAAAAAATGTAATGGGAAATACCTCAAATTATCTAATTTGTTGGATTGGTTTGTAGGAAAGTTCAAATTCTAAGATAAGCACAATGACTTTTGTGGGGGCTACCAAGGATGGCAATGCTATTAGTACTATGCATGTATTCTAGTAGTATTCAAGACCATCTTATTTCTAGAAGGTGTATTTAGCATCTACTTCTGAGTTATAGAGATAGTGGCCCAATTTCTAGAAGAAAAATTATATATCCTAGCCTTCTTTACTGAGCAGATTAGATCATTGAATAACTTCAAGACCAAAAGACATGAAGACATGAAAACTTCCTAAGACTTACTTATGATCTGGTTTATCAGCCACATGGCGATTCACCAACTTAAGCTCCATAGGGTCAAGTTTGCTATGAAAATTGACACAATTCTAACCTTTATAAGGGTCGAGTTACCAAAGGCTCCTACTCATTATTGGGTTGAGGTCTTCAAATTTTCAATGCCAAAACTTAGTGTGTGTAGTTAAATGGTATGCTACTAAAGATATGATAAAGGGCTATAGGGATTATGGAGCGGTTCCACTCATTGGAATGAATTGGTGCATAAGGTATTATCCACTTGCAGTGATCCAACAAGTTCGGCCCATTCGAACCATAATCCATAAGCCCTTACTAGATAAGGTAACTATAGGCTATTATGATCAATGAAAAGGTATCCCGTCTACACCATCATGACTTTATGGAGTGAATGTGTTATGATCGCGACACTCCATTTAGAGGAATTAGCAAGGATTGCTAAGAAGTATCAAGCTACAAAAGATTATATCTACCAACACCTCAAGGAAGTGATCCAAAAACAATTCAAGGCCCTTGATGTGCTGTAACCAACCCTAGAGAATCCTTCCCTTAAAATGGAAACTTACATGAAGCAATTCTAGGCTCGAGTGGAAGTTGTTTACGAAGATGAAAATAGGTTAGGGAGAATCTAGAAGGCCCTATACTAGGTAGCAAAGCGGTAAGTTGAGACATTAAAATATTGGTTAACAAGATCCCATGAGAGGATCTAAGAGTTGGAAGCACCAATAAGGCTTAGCCCATCTAGGAAGAAAAGAGGCAATGAAACAAGATCCAGCTAGCTAGCCAAGAGAAGATTTACCAAAATGGCCTTTTAGCTTAGAAGTTTAGTTTTATTTTTGAAGTAAAGAGTTGGAATCAAACTCCATTATTTGTAATCTTAATAAAAATAATATTTTTTTCCATATTATGGATTACTTGCTAACTCTAAGCATCTGTATGCCCTTATATTGCATCTTACACTTCTTATCTTAATAGAATTTATAAATATTCATGTCTTATCTTTTTTTGAAAATAAAATAAAATGAAATAGGGATAATAAGATTGCCTTTCTTTCATTAACAATAGTTGTCTTTCAATTAACAAAAAAAGAAGGGAAATCAAAAGTCCTGCTTAGGGTAAAATTAGCCAATCTAAGTTCACCATTTTGTCTTTAGGTTTCTTGTAATTCATTTTATGGCCAACATTTTCATAGTCCTTACAGTTGTAAAATAAATAAGTCCTGTCAATTTCTAAAATTCAAAAAAGAAAAAAAGATTTGTAAATATAAAATGTCCTCATATCACAAAAGAAAATGTAAATAATTTTCTCATTTTCATTACATTGTAAATTATCTAGTCTTTCAGCTTACATAAGCCTGTAAATAGTTTTGTACACCCCCCAAGGCTATCAATTCGCAATCTATCTATACCCTTCTATAGTTCGCTTTCTTAATTAATCTTAATCCTTTGTTTGTTGTGAGTCTTGTCTCTCCTATCTCATTCCTTTGTAAAATAATCAATTTACCAATTAGGAAGATAACCCTATGTAAATATTTACTTGTCAACTTTTAAAATAAAGGCTTATATTATAAAAAAAAAAGAGAGAGAGAGAGAGAACTTGTCCTTGGTAAGAATTATTAGAAGTAATTAAGCCTATTATTGATGGATTACTGACCTTTGTCCCTCTTACTCATGTGTGCCTTAAAGGCCTTCGGTCTCTCACTAGAAGGATTCTCTTTTGTCAGCTTACCAAGAACAAGATATAGTACATGGAAGAATGGTGGGCGAACTCTTTGAGTACTTAACTTAAATACACCCTACTATGTTCCAATTTTTGTGTCATTTCCAACCCTTCATTTGCTGAAACTAACCTGTTAAGTGCCAAGGCTAAGATTAACGTACACATACATTAAACCTTGTTCTGACCACCCAGACCTTCATGTACTCAGGCTAACCTATCGAGGCCCATACATGCCGAATCCTTCTCTTCTAACCTGCTGCATAGTGGCATCCCTTGTTCATCTCGGCAAATCTTGATATTGCCCATCTACAGCTACCATACCATGAATCTAACTTAGCTACTGCACCCAAAGATTCTCTTGTATAGACCCATTGATGAGCTACTACTTGTCCATCACTTTTTCTAACATTATACTATTATTCTTTTCCATCATTTATCTTATTTACCCTTTACATACATACTAAGAATCCCTTTCTTCTTTATTCTTTTTGTAATTTTCTTTATTTGTAATGTTGCCCTAGAGACTTACTATAAATAGTCCCTTTTTCACTATAGTTGAAATATCTTACATTCCTCTCATATATTAAATATACTTGTTTTTGTGAGATATTCCTTTCCGAGTACAATCTCTTTTACACTCTTATCTAATTGAGCTAGGTAGCTCGAGATTAGTAGAGATTGGACCTTGATATTAACTCGTGCATCATATCAAGCAAAGCATTGAGTCATATTGTGTTCATTGGTAAGTCACATTCTCTTAGTAGCTTCACGTAACCTACTATGCTTCTCAGCTTCTTCACTTTATTTTCTTCATTATTACAAAGGATCCATTTGGTTCCCTTTCCCTATGGTAAGTCCTAATAATTACTAAGCTCCTAATTACATAATATAAACTTGGGATCAGAGCTTCAGGTTGTGACCAAAAGCTGTATCGAAGTAGTTCCTACTAGTGTACTATTCCTGTTATACTCTGTTTTCTATTGGAAGAATAGGGCTAGTCCATAGTTCACTATTTGATTTGTATTTTCTAAGTGCGTGTGGGAATTTATTATGTGAGGGGTGTTTTTTAAAGCTTTGTATTGAGAATGTTGAATTCTGATGTTCAAGGAGAGATTAACGATGTTGAGAGTGATTCTTACGATCGTGGTTGTGTTAACCAACAAACCCTACAAACTATTGATGAACAGATACAAGACTTTGCTACCATTATGGCTAATTTTGCTATCTCTATACAAAGGGTGTTAGAGACAAGACCTTAAGAAAGAATTGTTATTGAATAAGGCTAAGAGGTAAGAGAAAGGCTAAGAAGGAAAATGGATGAGTAATAAGCATCAAAACCAATCATTATCAACTAAGCTCCACCCCAACATACTAATAAAGTTATTAGAAGGAGACAAGAGTTGGATGAAGTTGAGGAGTATGATGAGCAGAAGTAGTATGATGGGATTAAGGAGCATGAGCTGAGGGCTCCTAAAGGAGTTGAGCATCTTAAAGTACAAATTCCTAGCTTCAATAGGTTTGGTAGTACTGATGACTACTTAGACTAGGAGGAGAAGATAAAAAAGACATTTGACTTTTATAATTATGAGGATGTTATTCGTATCAGGGTAGCTATACTAGAGTTTTCTAGATATGCAGTAATGTAGTGAAAAAAGTTGTAGAATCTACGCTAAAGAGCTTAATGTAAGATCCATACCTAGAATGAAATAAATAGAATTCTAAGGAGTAGGTTTGTTCTAGAATACTATGAACACGACACATTCCGATGACTCCAACACTTGAGGCAAGGCAGCAAATCAATAGACGAGTATGACTAAGAATTCCAATTGCTGATGATCCAAAGCAATGTCTATGAACCTGATACCCGAACTATAGCATAGTTCATTTTTGGGCTTAGAATTGAGTATGGCCATGTAGTGGAGTTACAAGGGCTTAGGACTCTAGATGAGGCCATTTGAGTGGTACAATGGGTCAAGAGCCAAAGGTAGAGCTAGATTAGTCGAATGCCAATCAATTGATTAGGAATGCCGACCTAAAGTGGTATGCCAAGCCAATAAGATGATGGCCGAGGTAAAGGCAAGGTCGAGGAGCCCAAGGTCTGAAGGGACTAAGATTAGGGCTCTAAGAGGAAGACCCAAGAGATCAAGTGTTTTAAGTATCTCGGCTATGGACATGTAGCTAGTTAATATCTAAACCAACGTATCATGACCATCAGAGGAGACTAGCTTGAGTTCGAAGTGGTGAGTGCTAATGAAGGAGAGAATGAAGAGGGAGTCGATTGGGTATTAAAAGGATTTCTAGAAGATCCCGATGCCGTGACCTCACTCAAACTAGGGGTCAAGTACTATTTTGTCATTCAAAGATCTCTTAATAATTTTATCTCCATTGAGAATGCACAAAAGAAGAACCTCTTCTTTATGAATTGCTAAGTGAATGGTAAGCTCCAAGCATTAATTATTGATGGAGGAAGTTGTACCAATGTCATAGCACAAGGAATAGTCAAGGCCCAGAGGTTGCCAACCTACCTAAACCCTAAGTCGTACAAGATTCATTGGTTGAATGATAAGGGAATTCTACCCATTGCTGAGCAAGTTAGAGTGCCTATTACTGTTGGAGACAGATACAAGGATGAGGTGTTATTTGACATCCTATCCATATGTGCTTCATACATATTACTAGGTTGACCCTAGTTGTTTGATTTGAGAGTGTTGCATGATGGGTATAAGAACACCTATATGTTCCAAAAGGATGGGAAGAAGGTTATACTGACATCGATGAGCACTAAAAAAGTGAAGGAATCACAAGGTAAGATTACCTTATCACTATTGCAAAGGTCCTTAGTGATTTTTTGAGCATAGTTTTCTCGATGTCAAGGTGAAAGAGTGTATACTCTTATTAATGAGGAAGTTTTTAAAGTTAAGAGAACTTGGAGACTTACTTGCCAAAGTGTAGATATTATTACAAGAATATGCCAACCTCTTTCCTATTGAGATGTTGAGTGGTTTACCACCAGCAAGAGGCATTGAGCATTGCATTGATCTTTAGCCCAAAGTTGCTCTTTTGAATTAACCTGCCTATAGGCTTAATCCTAAGCAAGTGATTGAGCTGAAGAAACAAGTAAATAAGTTGGTGGATTGCGGATATGTTCGAGAAAACATGAGCCCTTGTGTCATGCCAGTTGTCTTAGTACCGAAGAAAGATGGCACATTAAGAATGTGCATTGATAGCTAGCCATCAACAAAATTACCATTAAATACTGATATCCAATGATGTGATTGGACGATATGCTTGATGAGTTGCATGGTGCTTAAATCTTTTAGAACATTGATTTGAAGAATGGCTATCATCAAATATGGATGAGACTTGGAGATGGATGGAAAATGGCATTCAAAACAAGTGATGGTCTATTTAGTAGATGGTGATCCTGTTTGGTTTGATAAATGTGCTGAGCAACTTTATGCAGCTCAAGAATCATATCCTGAGAACATTAATTGGTAAATGTGTTGTAGTGTACTTCGATGATATTTTAGTCTACAATGTCGACCTTATTTCTTATGTTGGACATTTAAGATCAATGTTTAATATCCTCCATGCTAAGAAGTTATTTAGCAATTTAAAGAAATATGTGCTCCACTAGAACTAGGTTATGTTCCTCAGATATGTTGTTTCGAAGGGAAAAGTCCGAGTTGATGACAAGAAAGTCCCAACTATTCTTGAGTGGCCGACATCCACTAGTGCTACCAAAGTGAGGAATTTCCATAGTTTAGCCTCGTTCTGTTGAAGATTCATTTGGAACTTTGGTTCCATAATTGCCCCATTAACCAAGTTAACTAGGAAGAACTCTAAATTCAAATAGTCTAAGAAGGCTTAGAAGAGTTTTGATGAGATCAAGTATAGGTTGACTTTTGCCCTAGTACTCATCTTGCCAAACTTTAAGAAAGTTTTTAAGCTAGAATGCAATGCATCTAGAGTCGGTGTTAGGGTTGTTCTTATGCAGGAACGCTGACCAGTTGCTTATTTTTACGAAAACCTTAAAGTAGCCACACTGAATTACTTGGCTTATGACTAAGAGTTTTATGTCCTTATTTGAGCACTTTAGAACTGGTAACACTACCTAGTATTGAAAGATTCATTATCTACATAAACCACGAATCTCTCAAACATCTTAAAGGGCAACAAAAACTTTCTTGATGTTATGTTAAGTGGGTTGAATTCTTGGAGACATTTTGCTATGTCATATGATACAAGAAAGGAAGCACCAATACTATGGCTGATGTACTTTCTTGTCGACATGTTCTTATTACAATCTTATAAGCTAGGATACTTAGATTGGCATCGTGCTCAATTAATATGAGCTTGATCCGTATTTTAGGCCTTTAGTATCCAAGTGTAATGTTGGAGGAGTTATAGATGGGTTTTATTTGAGCTAAGGGTTTCTAATGAAGGATAAACAAGTTTGTGTACCGAGTGGTTCAACTCGAGAGGTACTTGTCTGAGAAGCTCATGTTGGAGGTTTAGCTAGCCACTTTGGAGAGAAGAGAATGGTAGAAATGCTAAGAGAATATTTCTATTGGCTTAGGATGATAAAGGATGTATGTTGAGTTCTTGAGAGGGGCAAGGTGTGTAAACATGCAAAAGGGAGAAGGGAGCTATATGGAGAATATGTACCTCTACCTATACTTGAACCGCTATGGATCAATCTAAGCATGGATTTCATGCTTTGCTTACCTTGAACGCCAACAAGGCATGACTTTATTATGGTGGTAGTCAATCAGTTTAGCAAGATAAGCCACTCATCACTTGCCACAAAACTAATGATGTTTTATTTGTTGCTAACCTCTTTTTGTGGGAGATCGTACAGCTACATGTAATACCAAGAAGTATTATGTCCAATCATGACTCAAAGTTTACGAGCTTCTTTAAGAGAACCCTATGGAAAAAGCTCAATATTAAACTCATGTTCAATACTTCTTGCCACGCACAAATAGACTGCTAGACCGAAGTTGTAAATAGGATAGTCGGCAACCTCCTCTAAGCTATTATTAGGAAGAATCTACGTGATTAGGATTTGTACTTTCCCATTATTGAGTTCACTTACATTTGCTTAACTCACAACTCGATAGGAAAGTCACTATTTGATGTCGTCTATAGACTTAACTCAAACTTACCCTTAGATATGATTATCCATGAACTCCCAAGAAGAAAGTTGATTTGGCCTACAATGCACTAAGGAGTTCCAGAAATTGCATCAAAAGGTTGTTGAACAACTAATCAAGATTGTGGCTTGATAAAAAGAACAAGGAAGCCAAGGAAGAAGGCAAGCCATTTACAGCCCTAGAGACCTTATCCGAATCTACCTCAACAAGGAGCACTTCCCTAGAAAAAGGACGAACAAGTTATCCCCCAAATTAGATAAGCCTTATAGGATCCTTAGGCGTATCAATGACAACATGTATGTGCTTTAGCTACCTAAAGGATAGGCGTATCCCCTACTTTCAATGCCGTTGATCTAACACCCTATGTACTAAACGAAGAAGAAGACCAAGATTTGAGGGAAAATTTTCAACAACCTTGGAGAACTGATGGACTGCTGACTTTTGGGCCTTACTCGCGCATGCCTTAAAAGTCTTCAATCTTTTGCTAGAAGGATTCTCTCTCATCAGCCTGCTAGAGATGAGATATAGTATACGAAAGAATGGTAGGCAAACTCCTTGAATATTCAACTCAAATACACCTTGCTTTGTTCTAATCTTTATCCTATTGCCAACCCCTCATTTGTTGAAGCTGACTTATCGAGTCGTGAGCCGAACCCCATACACATCAAGCCTTGCTCCAACTACTCGGACCCTCATGTACTGAGGCCGACCTACCAAGTGCTAAGGTCGAGGCCCCTATACATCAAATCTTTCTCTTTTGACCTACTATATGGTAATATCTCTTATTCATCTCAGTAACTCCTAATATTGCCCATCCATAGCTACCATACCCTGAACTTAGCTTAGCTACCGCATCTAGAGATTCCTTAGTATAGACTCATTAATGAGCTACCACTTGTCAATCACTTTTTTTGATATTGTACTATTATTCCTTCCATCATTTGTCCTATTTATTGTTTATGTACATATTAGAAATCCCTTTCTTCTTTATTCTCTTTGTAATTTTCCTTATTTATGATGTTACCCTAAGAACTTACTATAAATAGTCTCTCTTCACTATAGCTGAAATATCTTATATTTCTCTTAGATATTGAATATACTTGTTCTTGTGAGATATTCTTCTTTGAGTACAATCTTCTTTACACTCTTATCTAATCTTGCCTAGTAACTCAAAATTAGTGATAAGTAGACCTTAACATTAACTTATGCATCATATTAAGTGAAGTGTTGAGTCATATTATGTTCGTTGGTAAGTTATATTCTCCAAACAGCTTCAAGTAAGCTACTATGCTTTTCAGCTTCTTCACTTTATTTTCTTCGTTATTACAAAGGACCCATTTGGTTCCCTTTCACTACGGTAAGTCTTAGTGATTATTAAGCTCATAGGCACATCAGTTATCAAGCCCATAGCTAGCAATAGTAGTAATAACTTCGACGACCTAACTCTTCAAAGAATTGCTTCTTTAGAATAGATAATATCAAAATTATATGAGGGAACGGAAGTTGAGGATATCAATTCAAGGCTCAAATAGGCAATCAACAATGGGCTTATTATCTAGGGTTAACATAGGCCTTTGTTTTCAAGATATGAGGAAAGAGGTAAAAGACAAGCATAAAGAAATTGAGAAGAAGCTAGCCTAACAAATCGTAGAAAAGTTGAAGGATGTTGATGGGCACAATGAATTTAAAATCACTAATTTAGCTATAACCAATACTAGAGTTTTTCTAAAGAAATTCAAGATACTAGAATTTGAGAAATATGATGAAACTAAATATCCTAAGCCACATATTAGGCTATATGTACGCAAAATGAGCAAATATGCCCCAAATGACCAACTAATGGTCAAAACTTTCTAAGACAATTTAACAGGCCATACATTAACCTAATATGCCCAACTCAATCTCAATCGGATGAACACTTGTGAACAATTGACCGAAGCTTTTTATGAGCAATATAAATTCAATGTGGAGATAACCCCTTCAATTTAGGACTTATGCAAGATGAGTGTTAGATATCTCTCATGGATTTTGATGATAACAAAAAGGGGTAAATGCTAATGAATCATTAAGAATGCAGGCATTCAAAAGGATTTTCAGAAAGTTTTAAAAATTACAATCTCTGAAAAATTAAAATCGTAAACTAAGTTATCTTTAGAAACTTATTTAGAAGATTTAACTTGATTGAAAAAGAGAATAGTCTGAAAATCTTTAGAAAGTATTATAGAATCTTTATAAGTAGAAGTGATATAGCACTTCAGAAGTTTGTTTAGAGACTTTGAAGAAAGGAAGAATTGATACTCTTCAGAAGGTCATTTAGAAAGTTAATCTAGAAATATATGACATTGAATTTTAGTTCATATCAGATTTGAATTCAATAAGGCCCAGCTCCATTAGATTAGGTGTATTAGAAAAATACACTTAATCTCGTTTCACTCAAGATGGAATGAAAATCCTTAGAGATTATTTTTAAGTGAATTTATTTTTGATAAATCAAGATTTGCACAAATATGGATAAAGATAAGGTTGATTCAGATTTTGTAGAATTTCAAATTTTGAACATGAGGTTTATCCAAAAGTTGCCAATAAAGCATATCTCTTCATCAAATTCAAATCAAAAGCTTATTTAGTGGTTGTGGATTGAAGTATATCTTATCGAAACAAAATAAGAAGAGTTGTTTTTGAATTTCAAATTATTAAGATCTTCTCAAAATATCTAAGGATTATCTTTAACAAATAATGGTTAGATAAACACAAAAGTAAAGATAATCTTAAAAAAAAAAAAAAAACAATTAGCCATTAGAAGATTTTAATATAAAAAGACAAAGGATTCAAGACATCATTTTACAACTCTGGAAAAAGTTTTCACTACATAAAAAAGTCGTGATCAAATTGTATAAGTGAGAGCAGTTATTTGTTAATCTTATTTTTTTGTTTAGCTGTTAAGAGAAGTTAGATTGTACTCTATAGATTTATATTAGCATAGATTGTGGAAAGGTCAGATAAGCAGAGCAAAGTGTTGTAAAATTCATGTGTGACGAATGCTTATAATCTTCTTGTAATTTCATTTAGTGGATCAAGTGAAATAGCATTAGTGAAGTAGACTAGGTCCTCATAGTGGAGCCGAAAGAGAGTAATAGGTAGAAGGCTAAAGGTCTATAAAATCTCAACCTGATATTCTCCTTCTCTACTCTTTTAATTTACTTTACTAATTTTTGTGTGTTGAATTATTAAAATATCACTATTCACCATTAAGGTAACTCCTTCTCCCCCAGAAAAAGAGTTAACATCTGGATTTATTAGCACATTAGTTAAACCACATTATGGGCACTTTTTAAGTAACACAATAACTAGTTTTGTAGATATTGTACTTGTTGGGAGCCGAATTGAAGAAGCTATAAGAATATGGAAACTAATGGGAAAAAGGCCAACTTCATTAGACTTTGAGTTAGATGTGAATGTTACAATGTTGGAGCTCACACTACACAAGAAAGGCTTAAATATGCCCAGGAGAAAGTTCACTGAGATCCTTGTCCCATTATCCTAAGTCTTGGATAAGCTTAAGAAGGATGGCTTATTATATTAGAAAGCCCTAATGTTAGGATACAAACCACGAAAGTATGACCTAGATGCATAATGTGAGTACTACATGGGGCAATAGGGGCATTCTAACAATAATTGTTGGGAGTTGTAAAATAGAATTCAAGACTTAATAGATATAGGGGAAACTCAATTAGATTTCATTCAAGACCGAAGGTTTAGATGAAATAGACATGGTTTAATACCTAGAGGAATCACCCCATGCCTTTTGAGTGATTGAAGCGAGCCGATCATCTTTGAGGAGTGAACTTTCCAACCTAAGTTGAATTTAAAGTAAAAAGATTAATGTTGCTTAAGGGCATCAAAGTGAAAAGGCTATAGGGAAAAGGCCCATTACTTAACCAAAAGCTATATTCCATGAAGAAAGGCTCATGGCCTTGATGATTTTGGAGGAAAGAATTGCTAAGTTAGAAATGGCCATGGGCTTTGTATTAAGGAGTTTCCAATCTCTAGCTACTCTTATCGATAAGACACCATGCCCACAAACAATGAATGAAATATTGAGCCTTAGTAATGGGCCAAAGGGAAAGGAATTACAGATTAATCCACAAAAAAAGAGAATGTAGGGGAAATGCTTCACTCAATTTAGGGTCCCATTGACCTAAGTTTTCAACAAGTTAAAGGAAGTTGGGATTTTAACCTATGAAGCCCCTAAACTAAACTATAGGCTACGAAATTTTGATCCAGATGCATATTGTGACTACGATTGAAGGTCAAATGGGCCATTCCATTAAAAGTTATTAGAGGTTAAAGAATAAGGTTCAAGATATCATTAATACCAAGGCTATCCAACTAGGGTTGTTAGAAGGGCTCATTTGCAGTTGTAGCCTTCCTCCCAATTACGATGGGAATTCAAGCTAGCCATCTTTTGCATTAGACATTGAAGGCTTACTACTACCATATGATAAGTTGGCTTGTCACATGAAATAGCCAAGCATATCTCTTAGAAGCTACTTTAATAGAGCAAGTTAAAGAGAAAGTAGGGGCTAAAGAAAGCTAGTCCTTTGAATAAAGAATGTAATGACAATTTGAATAATACTTAAGAGAATGATTTTTAAGGAGCAAATTTTTTATCTTGAGCTATCTATTTTACCCCTTTTCAATTATTGGCTTAAAACAATAGAGGCATCTCATTAATTGAAGAGGATTAGGATGAAAAGAGGCAAAACACGTCTTAAACACCAACCCTTAAAACTCTAGAGAAAGAAGTGCATTAATATGAGGATTTGGACTCATTCCTTAAAGGAGATCCATCTTGAATTTAATATGTTAATCAAAATGATGCTAGGCATCCATTTTCATCACCCTAAGCACAATATAGCCCCTGACAATCCCATTAAGCCCTTTCAAGAAGTGGTTTTAAAATTAAACCTTATCAAGAACCACTCTAGATTGTGGCAATTGAGGTTAAGGTTATTATTTAGGAGAAAAAAAGGATAAAATAATTTATTCTTACCTTAGTTGCACCAATTCATAGGGGATAATTGCTATTGATAATACATTCCCTCGAGAAGGAAGAAGAGCTTGAAATCTAGTTTCTCAAATTTTGAGCTATAAGACATCTAAAAAGGAATAGCTAAAGAAGTAGATAACTCCATTACATCAAAAGCCCATAATAAAAGCCCAAAAGGAGACAAAGAAAGAGAATGGAGAGAGGAAAAAGACAAAAAGAGAAAACTAAGTAAAAGAAAAGAAAGGACAAAAAAGAAAACCTTGGTGGTGAAATGTCCAGCCATAATTGAATAGCCTTTGTACTCTTCATTAGGTTGAGTGACCATCTTGAAGGGAGAATAGACCAAAGAAAGGTTATGTAATAGAGGCGATAGTGAGTCCCAAAGAGTGCTTTAGATTATTCCCATGACTAAAGTGAAAAGAAAAAAGAAAAAGAGGACAGAAAATAATAAAAGAGAAAAAAGGGGCATGAGGCTATTTGAAACATGCACAAAAATTTGTAGCCTAAAATCTCAAGACACCTTTCAAAGCCTAAATAAGCTTAAGAATCAAATATAAGGCTCACAACTCAAAGCTCAAGGACCATTCTATTTTATAGGCCCTCCTACAATACTACCTATAAGAAACTCTTTTGATTAAAGGGAATGGATTATCATTACTTATGAAACTATAGACAAGCCCATTTTAGTTTCTCTTGAGGGCTCTTGACTTGTGAACCCAGCTTGAGAAGATGATTCTTTCAAAAGAAGCCCATTTGTTAATCCCTTTTTGAAATCATTAACCAAAATCCCATGTTACATTATAAGTCCAAAAAGTACCTAACAGGTTGATTAAAGTGTAACACTTACAAGATAAACTAATAATTTTTGGAATTGAAGTTGATAGTAAAATCTAAGACGAAAGTCCTCTTAGACTAAATTTACTTTCAATGAGATGTCTAACTCGAAGGAGTCATCCTGAGTAGTATTTGCCCTTTGAATAAAGCTAAAGTACGCTTGAATTTATAAGAATTCATAAGAATCAACCTTTCTTTAGAATTACACTTGTTAGCAAATCTTTGAAAAGAAAAAAGAAGAAGAAGAAGAAAGAAGATGAAGAAGTAAGGGGCAATCTTCAAAGGACTTTTCAAAAGTCTAAGCCTATTCTAGTCTAAATTCATTCAAGTAATCTCAATGGCTAAGTATTTATACCTTTTTAGCTCCCATTTTCAAAACCTCTACTACCATGATTGACTCTTTTAGTTAATTTCGTCTTATTGAAATCATACAATCCCTTCCTAAATTAATTTTAAAAATTTTGCAAATTCCTATGGACTACTTGCTTAGTGGAGCACTAACCTATTTTATTAAGATCGCTTACTTAGTAGAACATTGTCCTATGAATTGCTTGCTTAATGAAGTACTGTCTTGAAAAGTCTTTAAATCACTTAGTTGATGGAGTATTGTCCTATTTTTAAAAGTTTTTTTCTCGATGGAGTGCTGTTCTATTTTTTTAAAGTATTTAGAGCGCTACCATATTAACTTGTCAAAGGGGCCTAATCTATAGGTATCTCGTTTCATTTTTCAAAAGTTACTATTACGAATCTTTTTCACTCTCTTCCTTCTATAAGGGAGAAAATGGAGTCTCTTTTTTGGTCTTTATAGTAAAATTTTTTACTAAACTTCACTATAAAAAGGAGTAGTTATAAACCCCCTATTTTTTCCTTCTATAAGTCTATCTCTAATTTAGAATCTCCTAATTTTCGAAAAAGATAAAAAATATTAAATAACAAAAATTTGAAAAAAAAAACGAAAAAGAAAAGAATTGAAAAAAAATCAAAAAATAAGAAAAAACCAAAAAAGAAAAAAGAAAACCCAAACATAAAACATCAAAAAATCATAAAAGTGTTGCACAATAGTTCATTTAGGTCAATTCAAGGTAGAAATAATTTTTTAAGGTTAAAAATGATTTTTAGAGTAATATATATATATATATATATATATATATATTATATGTAATTTGATCAAATTAAAAATTTCTAGTAAAAAAAAACTTTTATTGAAAATCAATTTTTCTGGCTAAGGTTCGATTAACTCATTTTGAAATATTTTGAAAATTCATATTTTTAGGAGTTCATTACCTCAAAATGTGTCTCAATTGAAATTAAAATGAGTATTTTATAGCCGTTTAAAGTTTTCAAATAAAAGCCAAACACAAGTAAAAAGTGGATTCTTAATTTAGTCAAATTAGATAAGTTTTTGAAAATATTTGAACATATATTTGTTAAACTCTACGTTTATTTAGAGAGTAAAGTGCAAATTTTTAGATTTTTAGCAATTAATTATATTTTGTTTAGCATGTTTTAAAAGAAAAAGGGAAATTGAAATGCATATGATAATCATTAGGTAGAAGGAAAGAAAGAAAATAAGAAAACGGGAAAAAGAATAAAAGTGAAAAGAAGAACAAAAGAAAGAGGATCACATGTGTCATGTTAACATGGTGCCATGTGGCACTTATTTTTTTGTACCATATGGTACGCTCTTGAGGCACTACGTATCAGCCATGTTATATCATGTAAGCGCCACATAGCACTAAATAGGCTCTACGTAGTCTAATCACATGAGACATGGCCTAAGTTAACTAAAGTCAACCTTTTCTTTTTCTCTTCCCCTTCTCTTTACATCATAGTGAATATAAGTATTTATGAAAGTTGCCACTTAAATGGTAATTTTCACCTAAGTATTTTTATTCGATTTCACTCACTTTTCATCAAGTAAAAAATATGAAAAAAAAAAAGGGAAATGAAAGCTTGAGGAGTCTTCTTTTGGGGAAAGTGTATTTTTTGAATTATTATTAAAGAAATTGTGAAAAATAAAAATAACAAATTCAAATGTTAAATAAATACGCATTTGTAACACCATGAACAAAACAAGCAAATTCGGGTAATCTACTTGTAATAATCCTAAATAAACCCTTACAAAACTGGAAACCAGATCCCTTATAAGATAAGTGAACATTAATTCATCCAAGTTCTCCATAAAATTGTGATCAATTTAAGCAAAAAAGGAAGAAATTCAAAAATATGAACGTGAGCACCATTAATAAATGAAGATTTAATTTTTCTCCTAAACGAAAGTTTTTTAGGGAGGAATCATGACTCAACACTATCAATCAACACCTTCTCCATGCATTGAAAACATCAAATTCCTTAGAAATCAATTATAAATCCACAATATGTTAGTTTCTCTCTCTAGATGCTTATAAGTTGAAAACTCATTCTCTCTTCGGTTTCTCTTACTATAGAGAAAATCAATCCAAGAATAGTCTTATGAATGTCCTATTCATGATTATAAACAAGGCCTAAGCTTTAATTTCATCCAACTTCATAGAGATTTGATCAATTCTAAGGAGAAAGATTGAAAAACCCATTTTGAAGTTGTTGTGTATGGGGTTGTTATTTTCTAGAAAAATTGAAGGGGTGAAGCTTGGGTTTTTTAAAAATTGATTTGTCACTTTCTAAGCTCAACATCTTGGAAGTCTAATGTCATTGACCATGCCCCGATAATCGGTCAAAAACTAACCAAACAAGCCAATTTTCTTCTACTATGCAGGTAAGTTTTCAACTTGTTTATATAATTTTTAAGTGTGTTAGAAAAAGAAAAACAAAAAATCCAGAAAAATAAAAAATTGATGTTAAGTGTGTTTTGATCTTGTTTTGATGTGTTTTTGTGAATCTAATATATTTGTGATAATTATTTTAGATGTTACATGTTTATGTTGATGTTATGTTTAACAAATTAATTAACATATTGTTTAGTAGATTTTGAATACTAATGTTATGTTGATTGTTTAAGTGCTTTAATTAATTTGTTAGTATTATGTTAGTATACTCTATTAATATATTTTTTGCATGTTAGCATGATGATTTAGGTATATTAGTATAGTTTTAAATTAAATTTTTTATGGTCAATCGTGTTAATTCTTGTTTATGAGCTTTGATGGCATTTTCAAATAAAGATAGGCTTCCCTTCCCCAAATTTTCCTTAAAAGTGTTTTTCATAAAAAAATAGAATGGCCTTTTCCACAAGTTAGGAACCTTTTTAAGATTTTTCCAAAAGTGAACCAAAAAACTTGTTTTTCTCAAGTTAATAAAATTTAATGAACTTAAAGTGTAAAGAATTTATTAAAAATAAAATAAACCTATAAACTAAAATTTTCATCAATTGAGAATTATATTGACTTCATCTTGTTTCGTGGATATGTAAGCACTTTAGGGAGCCCAAAATAATAAATATTTATTTTTTATAAAAATTAAATAAAAAGTTCAATTTATTTGAAAATCCATTTAAGGCCAATTAAATAATTTCATGAATTTATTTTATGAAAATCATTGTATTTTAATAAATTAGCCTCCAAACCCAAGCTTTTCTAAGGCTAATAGCTGAAATATTTTTTTCTGATTTCAATTCAAGTGGTGACTCTTTTTTTTTTTTTTAAAAAAAAAGAATTTATAAAACCTTTTCTTAGTTTGGTCAAAAATTTTATATTGAGTAAGTAAGATTTAATATAAATTGGATTAGGAAAAAAGAAAAACTAAATTTTCAGCTCAACAAAGAGAATATTCCCTTTCTACAAGTTTAGAGAGAGAGACAGATAGGCCATGTTCCTGGAGTTTAAATCACCTCCAACTCTCCATGATTACAAATGATCTCATCATGAGGAATTGTAAAGTGTTTGTTGTTATTGATCATCAATGACTTGATTTTACAAATTACAATCTCATAATGGCAAATTTAGTGCTCCAAGAAATAAGTAGAAGAATAATCTCAAGCACTAGACCTTTTTCTCCCTAGAAAATAGACACTTGCACACATAAGAGATATGAAATTAATGATAAAATTAAGAAGATAAATTCACTCCTAAATTCTTTAAGGAAACTGCTATTATCAATCTTTGATTGTGCTAAGCATTTAATTGTAAAGATAAAAATCCATTATCAAGAGAAATATCTACCCTAATAATGTATTTATAAAGCTCTAAGAAATTTTCCAATTGGCCAAGATGGAAGAAGTTTATTAAAATATTAATATAGCATTATATGTAACTCCTTAAGAGCCAACTAATGAAAATGGTCTAATGTTAAAATATTTAGGTTATAAAAAAATTTTGAGCTAATTCAAAACCATGGAGTACTATCTATTTTATTACAAAAGTTAGTAGGCATTACCTATTTAGGTTCTCTCTTTTGTTTATTGCATTCAATTCGTATATTACCTAGCAAATCTTTTATCACATATTAACGAAGTAGAGTAAGATGTAAAAATCTCTAATTCACATTCAAATTTGCCATCTTCTCTAACTATAAAGCATATGCGACAATGCTATATATAAAAGAACTTATCAGAAAGTGCGCATACTATTTTGCTACACCAAAGTGATAATAAACAACAGAATAAAAGTAGATTATCTGATACCTTATGATATGTGTCCTACAAGGTTGTGGAATATCGTGGTAATAATTTATAAAATCATAGTAATAAATAACTTATCAATTTAATGTCGCAATTTTTAGGCCAAGTGATTAGTGAATTCATTTGTATATGTTGACTTGATTTATTCATTACTTTAGCTTGAAACATTACAAATAGTACTAAAGCTAACCTTTTATTGATAAGTGAATGATTGAGATTTAGCATAAATCTCCTAGCATAAAAAAGAGGTTCAAAAAAGATGTGAAGTGTCATCAAGTTATGATTCCTAACATATTTTTAAGATCACCAATAAGTAAAGAGTAGCATAAATCGTACATTCAAAAAGAGAGAAAAATCTAAACCCAATTGAAAGATCTCATAACGAGGATATTGTGTGTTTAAAGGAGAAAGATTGTGATGCCTTAGAGTTAGGTGTCTTACATAAGTTATGAAAAGTTATGATACTCGTTTATAAAATTATGATAATAAATACCTATTAAAAGAAAGTTATTACTTTTCAGCTAAATAGTTAATAAGTTTACATATATATTTGTTATCTTTGTTTGTTTATTACTTTTGGTAAGGTACGATACAATTATAAAAAATAAAAAAAAAGTTATTCAATTTATAGTATTTTACGTGAGTAAAATGAAATCACGAGTGAAAGATATGTATCAAGTCAATATATATGAACAAAACAATTAACAAATGACGTAAACAATAGAATTACAACCATTTTCAATTTACTCACGTGCTCGGACATACGTCAGCAGACTGTCAAAGTGTTTTTCGACTATTGATATTAGAGATCATAAAGAGCAAAACACCTAAAAGCTTAATTCGTAAAGCTCCAACACGTATAGGGGTAAGTGAAAATAAAACTAAAAACTTTGCGATAAAAAAGGAAACTACAGGGATTAATAGTAGATAAATCTAATCAATCATGCTGAATTTTTGTTAACTGAACTTTAATGTAAGTATCGTCTTTGGGTCAAAACCGACTAGTCTTCTCCCGTGGACTTTTAGTTCACGGTTCTTGTCACCTACACATCAATGATTAGTTGAATATGTTCACAAAATATCGAAAGGAAAATGTTATTTAAACCTTTAGAAGATTTTTTGAATTTTTTACATATTGTGTTTCAAGTGTTAGGAGCTTACAGTAGGTTAAAATTTTGGTAGTTGATTGTTCGAGATTTGGTATTCAGTGTGAATTTCGCAACAAACATCACGTGTCAAAAGTCTGATTCCATCCTCAGCCCATACAAAATTATGTTTGTGGGGGAAATCTTGGGTCCTCAAACGTGGGCCTACTCGTGTCGGAAGAGGCCGGTGAAGTACCAAGTGTTTTACATTAAATTCTCATGTCCCAGAAGTTCTAAAGCTTCAACATTTTCCAAATTCATATTTCAAATTCATTCTATCTTTTCTTAACAGTTCCGGCACTTTTGGATAATCTTATCTGTTGATAAGGGATCGGGAGAATAGAATTCTGTAGGATCGCTCTTGGGATCGGGAGTATTGGATAATAAAGATATCCAAAAACTAGGAGGATAAATACACAACAGTTAAGGAATAGATCAAATGAAGACATAGAATGAACATAAATCATATACAAATACAATATAGACAATAAACAGAAGAAACAAACAAAAATAAAATAAAAGTTCACAATTTTGATTACTTCTAACATAGGAAAGGAATAAAAATAATGTGTTTTTTTTTTAAAAAAAGAAAAGAAAAGAAAAAGAAAACCCTAAAATATAGCCCCACTAATAAATATCAAGATTACCAAATGTGAATTTGTAACTCACGATTTTCGTATAGTTTGAAACACTGAGTTCAAAATACAATTTTATATTTAAAACTAAATTAAGAAAAGAACAAAAATATATAAGAGATTTGAACATTAGACCTCCACAACACATAAGCAAGGGAATAATGCTAAGTTAACAAGACTATGAAAAAATATTTCTTGAACTTATTACTAAATGAGTAAAAGTCCGCATAATATGGAATTCATCCTTTTGGAAATAGAATACATTTATTGGTAAAAATGTAAAGTTATTTAAAAGATTATCACTATTAACTATTAGCAATATATCTATGAGAAAATTCTAAGATGCATTCACTCATGAAAAATGAACCTATTGACGGTCAAAAGATAATTGTCGACAACATTATGAAAAATTGTTACTAGGTTTATTTTTACTTTTACTATCAACAATTTCCTTTTTAGTGTAAATAGGTTTTGTTTACTATAAAAAAACGAGTGACTGTACAGTATATACTAATATATAATTTTGGAAATTATTTTTTGTTAACATATGTTTTTACCTTTTAGTATCACATTTTTCTTTGGATGAAGCTATTTTGGTGTTGACTTTTTAATATGTCCCCTTAATATTACCTTTTTTCTTTTAATAGTGCCTCTTTAGTGTTAGTACTAATGGGATCGATGAGATAGTTAAAGTCGGTGCTCAATGTGGATTTTGATTTTAGGTATACTCAAGAATAACAAATTTACTAAAAACTATTATAATCAGTATATCAATTGTATATGTTTGTAGGGAGCTTCTACAGTTTCGTTCTTTATTTCGTCGAGACCAATCTAACCCTCCATTTTCATTATTAATTTGTATTCATTTAAATCTAGATCATTGAATTTATAATTAGCTCAATAAAATTGTTTTAAAGAAATGTAAATTAAGGGCGAGATAAAGAGATAGACTAGTTTTTTAAAAATATAAGGAAAATCCATGTTCATAATATGTTATGTGACTATTGGATGATTTTGATTGAAATTACATTGAGTTATAGTATTTCAAAATATAGAAGTAAAGCAATATTTTCATATGAAAAGTCGTGTTGTATTGTATTAAGTTATGTAAAAGTTACAACTTTATAAAAATGCACAAAAAGATCAGTTATATGTGTTTCTAATACATTATGTTACTTAGTCCTTTTTAATTTTATTTTTGCCTACCATATATTAAAAAAATAAAAAGAACAAAGCTGATAGAAGAAATGTTGAAAACCCACTATAGGCCATCGTAAGAAAGGGCTGAACGTAATGCGAATGGGCTTTGCGCATAAGCGTGGATACAGATCTTAGACCATTACGAAAAAATACAAAAATACAGAAAAGGAAAATCACAAAAAGAAAAAGATAAATATAAAATTACAAAAATATCAGCTGATGTGACGGCGGCACATGAAAAAGAATCTTAGTTTGTTATAGAGTTGGGCCTAGGGAGTGTTAACCTATCTTGTACAAATTATATATTTTCATGATACTATCAATGAAAACAACAAAAATATTCTTCTCCAAATGTTTTGTGTGTGATCTATGATTTATTGTGTGCCGGATTGTGTATGTTTCCCTAGAATCGTCTCGTGAAAATTTTATCTTTGCAACAGCAATATGCTAATAAGATTCTTAAAACCATTTGCATTTGTCTTCTTAAATTCCATAAAAAGCACAACACATTAAAGCACAGATTTGGGTATTCAAATCTTCAACTGTAGCTTCATTTGCATTTTTCTAAAAGACATAGCCTTTGGCTGCATGAAAAGGCTGAAAGAGAAAGAAAAGCTTATGGTTGGAAATCAAAACTCTTCACGGAACTTACAATGAAAAATCTTAGCCTTCAATACCATAAATAAAAATCTAAAGCATGAACTAAAATAAAGATTCTATAACACTAACTTTTATGGCATTAACCCTCGGCCAATCTTGAAAGCATAACACTTCTAACTTGGTTTCTTGAATAGCTTATGCCTATACATAATCAAATACTTATTGAACAGAATTGTTGTTCGCTAAAATAATCATCAATTCTTCAAATGGACCAAAACCAAAAGCTTACGTCATATGAGCATGGAAGCAAAATTTTCAAATTCAAAATGCATCATCATGACGTATGCAACAAGTAGAACTGGTAATTTCTTAATTAAAAGGAACAAGTGTGTGTTTTGAATTATGTATACATGTGAACTTTTCGATTCCATCAATTTCATTGTAGAGAAGCCCCACACTCGGGGCTAAGATCTTCTATAACATGTACAATCTTTGCACTTACCTTGAGTTTACAGCAAAGACTTGAAAGCATGAATACGGAGAAAAGTTTTGTTTTCGTTCATTGCTTGTTGAGAAAATTAAACATATATTTTATTGTGGTTGATTTAAAATGGTCATAGTAAGGATAAGAATTGGGCGAAGACACAAAAATGTTCTATTAATCATAATTCAACAATGTAACTGAAAATACCGGTGAATGGGGTGGATAAACGTAAAAAGGAAGTCATGAAAATAGGGAAATCGCCAAATGGGATGAGTAATAGTAAACATGTGAGTAAATTACTAAAATGGCATTAAAATTATAAACAAAAGTGGCAGAAGATTTACATTTAAAAAAGTTAGAGCAAGGAATATTATAGGTAAAAATTTTTATAAGGTTGTAAATTCTAATTCTAAAACACATCTTACTCTCTTAATTATATAAAAGGTTATAAACGATAAGGTAGATATGAATAAAATTTTCACCAAATATTTGATCAAATTCTTTTCATTCATTTAAATAGCAAGTGCTATTGAAAAAAAAAGGAAGAATTTGATCAAATATTTGGTGAAATTTTTATTCTTATCTACCTTATCGTTTATAACCTTTTATATAATTAAGAGAGTAAGATGTGTTTTAGAATTAGAATTTACAACCTTATAAAAATTTTTACCTATAATATTCCTTGCTCTAACTTTTTTAAATGTAAATCTTCTGCCACTTTTGTTTATAATTTTAATGCCATTTTAGTAATTTACTCACATGTTTACTATTACTCATCCCATTTGGCGATTTCCCTATTTT
>JAMXBB010000007.1:98665125-98706688 GCA_024138015.1 Lumnitzera littorea
CTTTGAACAAATTTGGTAGAAAAACCCCAACTTTCCTTATAGCTTTTCTTATAAGTTTTTCCCCTTCATATATCATCGAACAACAACATTTCTAGATTTACCACACAATCAAACATGTTGGAACTCCTAATCTCTAACAATCCCTTTGTGTTACCGTTTCAAACTACTTAACAAAAGTTGTAACTTTTTCCTTTTCCACCTTTAATCCTAATCCACTAAACCATGCCACTTCAATCTAACTACAATACAGGAGTGCATGTTTGATTTTTTCTTCTTCTCCGCCAAACAAGCAAGATGGAGAAGCTAATACTCTTTTGTGGTATAAGTTCGCTAGGGTTGAAAGGGAATTTAACTATACTCTCTAGAGAAAGTTTTTGACACAAGGTGAAGTATCAATCTTTCATAACTTTTCTACTAAGTTTTTGCCATCACATTTAAAGAGGGATAAAGCCATTAGAAGCATCCAAACTTTCATTTTTTTTTTTATTTTAGTATCCAAACTTTAAATTTATTCATTTTACTATCCCAACTTTTTAAATAAAACAAATTAATATATCTATTATAACAGCCATTATAAAGAATAATTATTTGTTTCACTTTAAAAAGTTAAAGTACTAAAATAAAATAAAAAATAGAGTTTAAGTATTAAAACGAAAATAAAATGAAATTTGATATATTTATATTATTATTTTACCATTTTATAATAAACACTATTATAATAGAGACACCAATTTGTCTCATTTAAAAAGACAAGTTACTAAAATATACAAATTTAAAGTTTAGATACTAAAATGAAAAATATGAAAATTCAGGTACTTATATTGGCTTTATCCCCTTTTGAAGATGTAGCCTTACTCACCATATTCCTCTCATTTTGCTTTTCTATGTAGTAATATAAAGATTTCACTGTGCATATTCTTCTTTTGTCTAAAGGCCAAACTATAGTATCATAATTCACTATTCTGTTCAAGGGCATAGCTTTAATCACTTCCACTTCCTCTTGAGGAAGTAAAATTCTCAACTTTTCGATATTCCAAGAGTATAACTCTATGTCAATGAGTTCCTTAAGATATACATTTTTCCTCTCCTATAATGAGTTCAAGGGTTGTTTCACCCTATAATCATCTAAAAGTGGTACTCATCTATCTTCCCAAACCTTTACTCTCTTACCTGTCTTCACAATCCATAGTGCCCTCTCAAAAAGAATCTCCTTTCCTTCCAATATATTACTCCAAGCCCATGAGGTTTCCCTCTTTTCTAGCATTATTAAAATCTTTATGAAGAAAATATGTCTCACCATTCTCACCTAAAGTACATCCAAGGAATGCTTAAGTCGCCTTGCTATTTTCATTAGGAGAGCTAAATTAAAATGATGTAGGTCTTTAAATTCCTTCCCACCATCCTTTTTAGCCCTTATTAATTCTTCCCAAGCTTATCTAGTAAATTTTACCTTCATTTTTTCACTAGCCCTACCAAAATTAGCTATTAAAGAATTAACCTCATTACACCATTTGATTAGAAATTCCAAACAAGTAATTAAGTATGTAGGTATAGTGAATGCAACAAATTTATGAGGATTTCCCTTCCTATAGCACTTAAAAGTGTTTTCTTCTATCCTTTCAACTAATTTTACACTTTTTCCTTCACAAATTGCAAGGCATTATACTTAGAATGACCCCACATAGTTGAGAGTCCCAAGTATCTTCTCGAGTCATCAGAAACTCTAATCCTTATTGCTGCTCTAGTTTAGTGTTTCACAAACTCCATTATATTTTTGTTGAAGTGGACAAAAGACTTGCTCAAAGTTATGACCTGACCCATTGTGGCTAATGAGCTTGAATAATCTCCATTAGATTAGTGACTTCCTCCACATTTACTTCTAGGAAAAACAAAGAATCATCAGTGAAAAACAAATGTGATACTTTAGGATAAGTAGCTTCAATCATCAAGATCTTCAAAGTACTTTCCTCTACTTTCCTAGAAATCCCCTTAGACAAGACATCCACAACTAGGATAAAAAAGATAAGTAGATAATGAATTACCTTGCCTAAGTTTCCTTTCAGGTATGACATTACCAACATATTTGCCATTAATTATCAAATTGAAAGTAACCATGGACAGAGACCACATAACCTAATCAACCCACTTTCCTTCAAATCCATATTTTAGGAGCACCGCTTTGGAGAAATCTTACTTTATTCTATCATAAGCCTTATTCATATTCATCTTAATTGCATAAAAAAGAAAAATTCCCTTTCTTCTTATTTTTTTAAAAAAATGAAAGGCCTAATGTGTAATCAAAACATTGTTATAGATCATATGTCTTGAAATAAACGCACTTTAGTCTTTAGAAATGAGTTTTCTAAGGAAAGGTTTGAGCCTATTGATTGGAATTTTGGAAGTAATTTGTAAGCTCCTAGGATCGCATTTAGGACAACTGTACTCAAATTTAGAGCCTTTGGGAAAAACCTTATCCGATTAAGCATAAACTTCACGACTAGGATAAAAAAGTTAGTTCAAGTGACTCAAAGAAGTTATATTTCAAAAATAATGACCTAAAATCATAATTTTAACCTTAAAAGTGTGATTATTCAATGTGGTATAAAAATTGTCGAAACCCTTAAAACCAAGCTGGGAAAGCGATGAAAACTTAGAGATAGGTTAATTAGGCTCTAAAAGGTAATAATATAGTACAATATACTATATAAGTATACACGTATTTTTATAAGTATACTCAATATATATAATAATTATACCTATAAATTAACCTAAAATTATATAATTATATATAATGGGCAACAAACTCATAAAATAAATAGAAAATATATTTTAAAAATAAAAGATATATTAGAAGCATAATTATGTGTATAATTACACATTACGCGTAATATATATAGGATATATATACATATATAAGTAGATATATTAAATATCAATACAATATATATAAAATACTAATAATTAAGTAAAATATCATCCAAACCTATCAATTGCATGAAAAAAAAATTCTGTAAAATAGGCGTAGCACATCCAAGAGCTTCAACTTGATGAGTCAAAAGTTAGATTGACAAGAGATAGACACCTCCTACTTGAATTAAAAGGAGGAAAAAATCAAAGAAAATTTCATACAACAAAACCAACCTCTATAAATAGCAATTCACATTAGAATAGTATTAGTTTAGCAAATTGAAACCTAGAATAAAGAGAGAAAAATTCTAAAAATTAGTAAAATCTAGAAAAAATTACAAAAACAAAGTAAGGGACTGGGTAAGAATAGTTTGTTTTTAATCTATTGTTACACTACTCTAACACTTAGCAGCCCACCTATTGCTTAGCTGCTTCGGTAACCCCCTATCCACCACTAGCTACCGAATTACCGACGAATAGGTCGGTTAATTTTCTGTCTTGTTTTTCATCAAATTTTTAAAAATATTAAATTAAGTCAAAAAATTATGAAAAATTTTGTATATAAGTTATTTTAGATATATTTTCACTAGTAATCTTATTTTTTGTAAAATTAAGATTATTTTATGCACTTGCTTAAGAAAGTCACTATTTATCCAAATTTTAACTTTCAAAATTAATAAACTAAATGATGTAGTTTATAACTCAAAATTTTTGTGTAGAATACATATAATATGTATTTAATTGTTATGTAGCCAGATTGTTAATTTAATGTACTTTTTGACCCTAAAACTAGCTTAAAATAGGGTGAAATGATGAAATAAATATATTTTTTATGAAATTGATTGATGAAATAGATGTCTACTAACTTCTGAGATTCATAAGGATGTTAGAATATATTGAAAATAATGTTGTATAAAAACGATAGTATTTGGTTAATTAAATGCAATTTAGGGGTAAAAATGTAATTATGAGCATATATGCGATAAACCCAATAGCATAAAACCATATACTGACTGAATTCCCCATTTTTTTAGGAGTCTATAGAAATTTTCGTAGAATTATTTAGTGGCTCGAGTAATTTATTATGAATTTTTGTAGTAAACTAGCTTAAATTACGAACTAAGGCACGTTTTTAGTAATAATAGGCTAAAATGTGATAAATGTTGAGATAAAAACTATACATATACATACTAGTCAGATTTGGTAGAAATGAATTTTTAATATATTTAATGACAGTTTTACGACTAAGTTATGATATATACATATTAAGATTAGATAATACCTATATTATTAAGTTATATTAACAAATTAGACAAAATATAGTCCAACTACATAAAATAAGTATAATACAATAATACTTATTATAGGCATGTATAGATATATTATAAACTCGAAATACCCTTTAAAAGCCATCTCTCCAAATGAAACCTATAATACGTATCATTAGGTATATATGAACCTAATGATATTTTTACTAAATTCAGACAATCCTATGTAATATAACTTATATCTTTATAATATTACAAGAATTTGCGTATTACAAGAATTTGCGTACTACAATAACCTTATCATAATTGAAATATAATTTGGCTAATTAAAAATATGTTTTGATACGATCAAAATGATATATTATAAATTATTATTTAACTACATATATTATCGATACTGAATAACTTAACTTAACTTATATAATAAAAGTATATTTCATTATATAAGGAAAATGATATACCTTATATATACTTCAAAAGAAAATAAAAGAATAGATAAAACTCTAATGTTTTCATAACTCTTACTAAAACTAAATATAGGTTTTATATACATAAGATCTCCTAAAGAGCAAAGTGTCAATGATATGAGTCTTCAACGATAAATATCAAGACAGGTAAGTTGGGATCGTAACTTTACTGCTTGTTGAGATACTATTTTAAAGTATCTGAAAGTTTAAGAGTACTTTTGATTGTAGTTGTAAATTAACTGTCTATGCGCATGACATGTATATGGTTGGTGTTCTGTTTATGACAAGAGTTAAACTCCTTCGTGTATTGCTCTGCATGATTTCATAGCCTTGTATTATGGAAGCTTATTTGGCTACTCTTAAATGGAATTAAGAGTGATTTGATTACTCACTTAACTAGATATACATAGTAACTATTAAGAGAATGATTAGGAGTGTCAGATCAAAAACCGACTCCTTTCGATGAGGATAGTTGAAATGGTCATTTTACCATCCTTAGTCAAATTAAGTGATAGGTGAGGAGATTATGGTAAGGGTAGGGGCTATGGTTAGAAAGTAGTCACAGAAGAAATGTGTTCTCTATTACACAAGCTCAGGTTTGATCTTATTTTGAGTCACATTAAAACTCCTCAATCCGGGTTGGAGTTAATATAATTTCTCTAAACTCATAATGAACCGAATAACATTATGCGATGATTTAAGTGATTGATTACATTGCATTTTGTTCTAATTAATAACCTTATTTGTGATTGTATAGTATTCTTCTAACTCTATCCCACTTACTAAGCTAATTGTGCTCACAACCCTATAAACTTTTTTATAGGTGACGAGTAAGGGTCAAGATGTTTAGATGTCACCACCCTTATGTTAGTGTGCAGTTAGTTAGGAAAGTGAGGAAAGGAGAATCTACTGAATCTGGGCTTTTGACTTTTCTTTTGAGTTTTGAGAAAACTAACTGAGAATTCCTTAAGGCGCCTATTAGTTTTCTATCTTATTGTAAATAGACTTTAAGTCCTGTGGCTTTTGGTAAACTTTGATTATAAATAATGTTGTGTTATTGGACAATAGATCATACAAAACATGTATTTTGAAAAGCTATGCCACATATTTGATCATTAACAGGTATCAGACTGGATGCTTCAAATTGGTTGAGTCGTGTATGCTTTGTGTAGATTACATCTACAATAGCAGCTGTAAGGTCAATTTCAGCTGTAAGGTCAATTTCTATTTTAAGTTAGTTTATACAATAAGATTATTACAACTTCTCCTATTCGGGATGTAACATAATTTTATATAAAAACTTGCATAGATTAATAAACCTTAGGAGACATTTTGGGGATTTGGGCATTTAGGAATAAGGACTAATTTGTTTGGTTTAAGTTATGAGAGAAAGTAACTCAGTTGAAGAAATTTTTGACTACTTTAATGTTAATGATAGATTTTCCAACAACATCCCAAAATTTTTTATAAGATATTCTTGGAAAACTATCGAGCCCCATTACCTTAAGCCCCCTAATAAGCTCATAATTGTATATATTATATAGAGTGATTTTGATGATTTTCCTTTGAATTTTGTGTTTATTTTTAGAATTGTATATATTTTATAGAGTGATTTTTTATGATTTTCCTCAAAATTTTGAGTTTATTTTTAGAAAATGAGAATTAATTGAGTAAAATCTTATTTTCTAGGTTATGGAACAATCTATGGAAGAAAACGAGAAATAAAAAGAAGTTTCACTTCATTCAGAATTAAAATAAGAAAGTTATAAAATTTTGAGTATCAACATAAAAAACGACATGAAGGTGTCGTTTTCACGAGAAATTAAAGAAGTAACATAAGAGGTTAGAAAACGACACGACCTGTGTCATTGGTCGTATCATTCTTAGGTGATAAGGAATTTGAAAAAGATATGAAAGAGATTTGATCTGGTGCATTCAAAACCATACGACCAAGGGATACAATCATGTCCCTAGTCGTGTTGCCTACTATGACTTCTTTAATTCGTCCTGATCATTTAAAGCTTCATTATGACTTTTTGCAAGAACATTAGCAAGTCTTTTTGAGAGAACTTCAAGATCAAAACACTCAAAAGAGCCTAATGTGACAAGATTTAAGGATTCAAGATCTGTTTCGTCATATTCATGACTTACTTCACTATTCTTCTTTTCATTTTCATCAAAGTTTATTCTTTTATGATGAATAGAGAGCAAATCTTTAATATCTAGATCTTATGGAACCTAGATCAATTCATGTAACATTGGTTTTTATTAAATCTAACGCAATTCTTTAGTTTTCTTGAATCGATTATGTATGCTTTCATGCTTTAGATTGATATTCCTGCAGGTATCTAAAAATTGAATATTGTACAAGAAGATTAAAAGATTTCTTATATAATTAGATCTAGATGTAATTGGCAAAGATTTGTGCAATGTTAAAGATAAATTACAAAATTCTTCCAAATCTTTAATCTTTTCTTTAAAAGAATTTGCCACACATTAATGGAGCCTTAGGTTATGTTATGGAGAAGAGATTTTATTAGGTAATATAGAGATTAGGATAATAAGTTTGAGAAAATTATTAACTTTAGTAGAGGATTCTCTCGATGAAGAAAATTAACAAGTTGATTAGATTATCTTTAAAGAAAATCATGGGTCTAAGGGAAAGAAGATCTAAATATGCCTTTGAGTCTTCAATTAAATCCTTAAGTGATTACTTTCTTTTTTTTTATCCTTGCTTAATTGTTAAAATCATGAGTTGCTACAATTTTTGTTTAATTGTTTAAAATCTTAAAGTTGAATTTTTCAGTTAAATAATAGAGTTAAGGTTAATATTAATACTCGGGATCTCTAAGAGATCGAATTAAACTCATATTCGCTTTACTATAATTTGATAGGTATACTTGCCTCGTATCACCTCCCCTAGCTAAAAAATCATTCCCTTTATTTCATGTCATCCAAATCACCACATAAAACCTTATTCATATCCTAAGTCACAATGTCATCAATATAGTATAGGTTAGTACCCCAATCTTGCTACCTATTTGATGAGAACAAACTCCTAAAACGTTCTTGAAACGCATCTACAATGGCATTCTCATCCTTTAGCCTATGCTACTCCTCATTTTGTATTCTCAAAACTCTATTTTGGCTTCTTCTCAACGAGGTTGAACAATGGAAAGATGTAGTATTGTTATCTCCAAAACTAATCCAATTTTTCCTTAATCTTTAGTGCCAAAATTTCTTTTCATTTTCTAAAATTTTATTTAAATGACCAAATAACTGTTCTTCCCTTGAAAATCAACCCTTTCGGATCATTTTGCAAAAAATTTAACTCAATTAACAACTTATCTATCTCTCTTTTATTGTTAGGAAAAGCTTATTTGCTCTACATTATCAATTTTTGCTTGCAAACTTCTACATTTTGCTATATGGATTTCAATGAAACACTAACATTCTACTTGTCTCAATAGCTTACCACAACATCCCTGCACTCACTTGAACTCAACCACATACTCTCAAAACAAAAAGGTTTGGGCCTTTTTTTATCTCTTGCATTAAAGTGAATTAAAATCGCTACATAATCTAACCCAAACGTAGGCACCGCTTCAACTCAACAATTTAGATATTTTTCAAGTTATGCCATGGTAGCCAAACCTCTATCAATACATCCTCTTCGCTCTTGTTAGACCATGTAAATTAAGGGCATCAAATCTCATATCTAGAAAAATCATATCATCCAACATTTATTTAAATCCCACTGTTACTCTATTCTTAGCCTTCCTTTAATCATACTTCTCATGCTCATACAAAATCACATTAACATCTCCTGTACATAACCAAGGATCTATGTTTATGTAAACTATCACACGCGAATCATCCTATGAGTTCAAGACAATCAGCACGGTGCGTATTTCAAATTCATGTGATGTTGAAGAAGTAAAACAAGGGAGTAAGTTTTTTTCTTGCAAATAACTTTACTCTTAGGTAGAGTGTTATAGGGCTTAAATATATGTATGGTCATTATTGTGTGGCGATAGTAAAAGTTACAATCATATTTATGCCATTAAGTTGGCAATGCACCATGGTACAATACTATTAATTTCCTTTCTTTGAATTTCTCTCAATTTACCATATTAAGATAATCTTACATGTAATTAATGGTTAAAATTATAAGGAAAAAAGATGACATCATAGGTTTTTTCAAAAATCTAAATAATCTTAATCATTGATTCATAAATTGAGGAAAATTGAGAGAGAAAAGATTGAGAGGATCAATAATACCATTTTATGAATTGAAAGTTGAGAAGAGATAATTGAAAATTTGAATTTGATAAAAAACCATAAAAATTTGAGAAAAAAAAAAATCTTAAAATCATGCAATACTACATTGTCATATGGGAAAAGATACTTGCAATAGCCTAAACCTAAAACCCTTGATCCTTTTGACCTAACCATCATAATACATGGAAAAACTTTGTATAAACCCTAATTAATAATTCAAAGTATATAATTTGATAAGACAAAATAGAATATACAATGGATCATGGTGCACAATGGAATATAATCATTTCACGAATATTACTTGACATAAAATTTTTTCGCTTTTGTAACTAAGTTAATTATGAGAATAGGAATTTGGTTAAAAAAATAAACAATAAAGCATTGTTTAAGACAACGTAATCTACAAAGGATCATGGAGGAAGAGATGAGAAGACTCTAAATTTCGTGATTTACTTGAATAAATAGTAAATTATATTCCCTTTAAACTATCTATAATATCCACTAATAATTCCCAATAATCTTTATATTATCTATGTAATTAAATACGACTCAACTACAAATATTCTAATTATCTAACTATTTTTCTAATATCTTTTTCTTGATAATTCTTTTGATCATAACATTTGCCTAGCCCTTGAACCTTATCCTCAAGGTTCTAGAAACCTAAAATGAAAGGAAAAAGGAAAAAACACAACAATATTCAAGTAATTTTAAGAAGCCACTTCTTTGCAACTTTATCTTTTGAGGAAAATGTAAATAACCCCACTAAACTTTGAATTAGGTGCAGATTGACTCCCTGAACTTTCAAAGTGTAATTTTTGGTCTCTAAACTTTCATAAATTGACAAATAACCCTCATAAATTGAGAATAACTCCTTTAAACTTTAGTTTTTGTTTGTAAACACTCCATAAACTTTGATTTTGATGTACAAATACCCCCTAGACAACCTTATAGTTTAGGAAGTTGTTTATACACCAAAATAAAAATTTATAGGGTTATTCTCAATTTATGGAAGTTATTTATCAATTTATGAAAATTTAGGAAGTATAAACTATATTTTGAAGGTTCAGGAGGTTAATCCACACCTAAGTTAAAGTTTAGGGGGGTTATTTGCAATTTCCCCTTATCTCTTTTTGTTTATGTATGTTGGAAACTATACACTTATTACTAAAGGAGCATGACTGATGATCTCAAATCCACTATACTGATCCTTGGAGTTAGCTTATCTATGCACATGGAAAACCAGCAATTCAAGAACTCAAAGAAAGTATCAACTTCAAGTTCATATTAGAACAACCTTAATGATTTCATCAACAATAGGAATGAAACATCTCATGTTATTGTTATCCCATCCTAATGATGCATCAAAGCATCTTAAAAAAACTATAAAAGCCAACAAATAAATAATAATAAGAATATAAAAGAATAACAAAAATAAAATAATAACGAGAACAAAGTTAAGGGGTATTTGTAGCATATTAAAAAGTCTTAGAAACCTTAACCTTATAAACACAGAAGACTGAGTTAGCATATATTCTTTTCCCTTCCTCTCATACGCGAGATTACTTTGAATAGATCTTTCTCACATGTTCAACCAAGAAACGGCAGCAAACTCACAAGATTGAAAGGAATAATCAAGGTAAGTTGTGAATTTGGATATTACTTGATGAATTTCTAGTTATGACTCATGAGATTCGTTTTTCACTTAGGTAATGAGAGAAAAATGCATTACGTTTGGTTCTCGCAATTCTAAAACATAGGGATTCTAAAAGTTATATTGAATCTCAGTCTCCAATGATATGTTTTGATATCATATCGATGTTTATTTTAAGTTCTTGTGTTTCAATTGGAGATGTTGGTTGGGGGGTTGTAGTATAGAGAAGGTTGGTTTACAAATCAAACAATTGATAGTATGTGGATGTTAAGCATGAAGAGATTTTTGTTTATTAAAGTTAGAGATGTTAATAAGGTTAATCGATAGGATAAGTCACGATGGTGATAAGGTTTCGGTGTTAGCAGTTGATTTTCAAAATTATGAGTTACAAATAGGAGAATCACAACGTAGGATCATTGGTGTGATCTTGATCATGATTGATAGGAATCAAGCTATTAGGCCTTTGAGTCGTAGCCCAGCCTAAGGACTGGAAGGTCTAGCAAGGCAAATTTTTCTACTCCAGCTAACTCTTACTAAAGCCGAGTACTTCTTTGTTGAGTCACTCTATATATCGAGTTGAATGACTACCCATCTCTCTAAAGTATGCCGAGTTAAAGATTACTTACACGCGCCCAAGCCGACCAATGACTTGATATCTCTCTTGCTGATAAGTCGAGAGAGAGAGAGACCGAACTAATCCTTAGCCACCCCTGCTTGGACAAGTAACCAGACCTTATACTTTTGTCGACATCCTCTAACGACATCACTAACGTATCGCCGCCTTGTGTATAGGACTACGTATGAAATCTACTACATTAATTATTACTTTTCTTGAATATTCATTTTTACCTTTGTACACTACTTCTTTAGGGTAATACCTTGTTTTGTCTTTTCCTTTTTAGGCATTTTGCCCTAAATTCTCAAGTACAAATACCCCTTATACTTGTAGCTGTAAATCAAACTTGAACATTAATACACTAGACATTTCGTCTCTCGTAAACACTACTTATTTACAATCATTTCACTCTTATCTTAACCCTTAAGCAAAGCTAAGTGGCAAGTAACCTCACTAGACCATCTTGTGCATCATATCAAGTTATGCTGTTAGTCCTCAGAAGTTCTATTAATGTGTCATATCCATTAGAGCTGTTCACGAGTTTTTGTTTACTTTTTTCTTTTGCATACTTTTTTCTTTTGCATCTTTCCTTCTATACATTCCCCATCACTTCCATTTCAATCTTTCGACACACTTAGAACCATTTAACGACCAGCCTTATCTGTTCTTGGTCATGATTCACAACATCTTATTATCAAAGCGGAGGTTTTTGTTTCAATTGTGGTTTGTATTTAAAGTTCTATTTATACTATGTTTTTGCGTGTGTGAAATAGAGTAAGTTACTATGTTCATTTGATTGCTATACTTGTTAGCTATTGCTTTTTCTGGTTTATGGAAGTGTTTACTATATCACCTATTTGAATAGTTTGAGCTTTGAATCTGTGGAGAAAATAACTGACATAAGTGTAAACATTGGTGTTGTAGATCTGACCTAACTCGGCAAGAGACTTGATGAGGTGGCTAACCTCTTAGTAGATCTGACCTAAGCTATTCATGCGTTGGCTTGTCGACCAATTAAGGCCATGCAAAACACCCTACAAGTCACTCAACCTATTAGAGGTCAAAACCTAACTCAACCAGTTTAAGGTAGAGAAATAGGTAGATGAGTAAGACAAAGGATAGACCTAAGGGAACTAGATGAAGAGGACGAGGAAGAGTATTTTGAAGAAGAGCGAACTTGAGTCCCCGAAGCATCAAACCATGTGAAGCTTCGAATTCCAAGCTTCAATGGATCTGGGAATGCTAATGAATATCTAGAATGGGAAGAGAAACTAGAGCGTGTTTTCGACTATTATCAGTACGAAGATTAGGAGAAGGTGAAAACTGCTGCAATTGAGTTCTCTAAATATGCTACCATGTGGTGGAAGAATTTTCAAGCTATGAGAAAGTGATAAGGCTATTAAAAGATTAATACTTGGCTTGAGATGAAAAGAATACTAAAAAATAGATTTGTGCTGAAAACTTACGTACAACATACTTTCACTCGGCTTCAAGAGCTAAGGTAAGGAGGACGAACAATTGACGAATATGTTCAGGAATTCCAAATGCTCATGATCCGAGGTGAAGTGTAGAAGCCCCTAGCATAAACAATCTCTAGATTCATCACGGGATTGAGAGGTAATATTTGAAACATTGTGAAGCTCTAATGATTCACCATAATAGATGAAGCCATTAGAATAGCCCAACGAGTAGTGAGGCAAAGAAGAAGTCGAGTATCGACTAAAATGCCGACTAGCCAACCCGGATAGGGAAGTCATTGAGCTCAGTCAAGTACCAAGCCAAGTTGAAAGGTAGATGTCCGAGCCAAGCTGAAAGGTTAACCAGATGGTAAAGTGCAGACTTGAACTTATGAGAAGGGGCAAGGGTCTGGTAGGAAGATGAGCCAAATCAAATGCTTCAAGTGCAAAGGGTTTAGACATATGGTTACTTAGTGCTTGAATTGAAGGACAATGGTCATCAAGGGAAACATCCTAAAGCTAGAGGTAGAAAGTACTGATAAGGAACCCAAGGAAGAGGAGATTACTACCGAGAAAGAATTGATTGAAGAGGATGTATTTGCTAAGGACTTGGACCAATTGATCATGGTAATCCAATGCATAATGAACATAAAACCCCCGCGCGAAGAACAGCAAGGAGAGAATTTGTTTCATACCACCTGTGGCATTAGCCGCACCAATGTAGCATTAGCCAACCTCATTACAAAATTGAAGTTGCTAACTATTGTACATCCAAGGCGATATAAGTTGCATTAGTTGAGTGAGAAAGGAGCACTACATGTCACTCGGCGACTACTATTACAATCACTATAGGAAATTACTCTAACCAGATTCTCTATGATATACTACTTATGTGCGCTTCTCACGTATTGCTAGGAAAACCATGACTGTTTGATAGGAGAGTTATCCATGACGGATATCAGAGAATGTATACGTTTGAGAAGGATAGCAGGAAGATCATATTAAACCTAATGACATTGAGTGAAGTTAATAAATTGTAGGCAAGACTTGCTTACGGATCGAAGAAAGCTCTAGTGATGAGTAAAGTCGAGCTCTAAAAAACCCTTAAAGTTGATACGCCGACCTTCATGTTAGTCAGGCGTCTATTGGAGATGAAGGAGCGGAGTGAACTACCCTAGAAAATAAGAGTTACTGGATGAATATGCCGACTTGCGATTCGAGGCATAAAGCACTACATTGACATAATACCCAGCGCCATGTTGTCAAATAAGCCTGCCTATCGAATAAGTCCCAAACAGGCTTCTAAACTCCAAAGACCAGTCGATGAGCTACTGGGAAGAGGTTATGTTAGAGAGAGTCTCAACCCTTATTCTATTCTAGCGCTCTTTGTGTCGAAAAACGATGGGACCTAACGAATGTGTATTGATAGCCAAGCTATGAATAACATCACAATCAAGTATAGGTATCTTATCCTGAGGTTGAAGGACATGCTGGATGAGCTGAGTGGAGCTAAGGTCTTCAGCAAGATTGATCTGAAGTTTGGCTACCATCAAATCCGCATAAGGCTAGGAGATAAGTGAAAAATAATGTTCAAGACTCGACATGGATTATATGAATGGATAGCCATGTCCTTTGGCTTGTCGAATACCCCAAGCACTTTCATGAGACTAATGAATTAAGTATTGAGACATCTGATAGGGAAGTGTGTCGTGGTATACTTTGATGACATCCAAGTCTATAATGCTGTCATGCCAAGTCATTATGAACATCTCTGTACTGTATTAAATGTCCTCTGTGCCGAGAGATTATTCGGCAATCTCAAGAAGTATTGCTTTTGCTAAGAAGAAGTGGTATTCTTAGGCTACGTAGTAAGTGGAGGAGACTTACAAGTGGATGACAAGAAGATCCGAGTGATTGTCAAGTGATCGACCCCTACTACTTGTGCCAACATAAGAAGTTCCCATGGATTGGCTTCATTCTATAAAAGATTCATTAAGAATTTTAGCACCCTTGCCGCACCACTTATTGAGCTAACAAAGAAGAACACCAACTTCCGATGGGAAGAAAAGGAGGAGAGGAGCTTTGCTGAGATAAAGGAAAGATTGATCCTCACCTCGATGTTAGTTTTACCTAACTTCGAGAAAATATTCAAGCTAGAATGTGACACATCAAGCATTGTAATAGGCACTATCCTAATGTAGGAAGGCCGACCAATTGCCTATCATAGTGAGAAGCTTAGAAGACCTCAACCAAATTTCTTTATGTATGACAAAGAACTCTTAGCGCTGATCCGAGCATTGCAAGTATGGCAGTATTATCTACTGTAGAGAGAATTTATCATCTATACTGACCTTGAATCCTTAAGGTACCTTTAAAGTCAAACCAAGTTGTCAAAACAATAGACCAGATGGGTTGAATTCCTTGAAAGATTCAATTTTGTAATAAAATATGAACAAAGGAAGAGCAACGTAGTTACTAATGCTCTCTCGAAGAGGCATGCACTCCTGACTGAATTATAGACCAGATTGTTTGGGTTTGCCAGCATCAAGGAGCAGTATTCCGAAGATCCACACTTTAGACCCATACTTACGCATTGTATTGATGGAAGGACAATGGACAAGTATCATATGCAAGAAAGATACTTGTTTCGAAGAGGGAAATTATGTGTACTGACTTGTTAACTTTAGGAGCTACTAATTAGGGAAGCCCATAGTGGAGGGTTATCCAAACATTTTAGGGAGAAGAGGACATATGAATTACTGAGTAGTCGATTCTTTTGGCCAAGAATGACGTGAGATGTGCACCGAATCGTTGAAAGCTATGCTGTATGCAAAAAGGCTAAATGCCGAGCCGAGTAAGGGAAAGCAATGCCTTTACCTGTTCCGCCGAAACCTTAGATTAAGTTGAGCATAGACTTTGTCCTCGGATTACCACGAACTGTACGAGGTAAAGATTCCGTAATGGTTGTCGTGGATCATTTTAGCAAGATGGCCTACTTTATGCCTTGTGCAAAAACTAACAATGCTTTGGCTATTACTTCTCTTTTCTTGCCGAAGGTTATACAATTATACAGTGTGCTGAGAAGTGTAGTCTTCAATAGAGACCCGAAGTTCTTGAGCCATTTCTAGAAGACCTTATGGCGTCAAATGGGGACCAAACTACTATTCAATACCTCTTGTCACCTCCAAACTGACCGTCAAATTGCACTTTAGGATCGCTACTTCAAGCCACAGTGAGTAAGAACTTGGACAATTAGGACGTCTACTTGCTAGCCAAGAGGATCATAGCCAAGGTTCACTGATGTGATCTTAGGCATGGTCATGCCATGCTTTCAAAAGGGAATCACAGCCAAGGTTCATGGTTGTAATCCCTAGGCATAGACTTGTAACCTCTCTTTTTCTTCTTATTTCTTGTTTCTTGTATTTTTAAAGTGTAATCTAATCGATTCTAAGCTAATTTTACATTGGTTCTAAAACCTTAGGCAATGTTAAGTTTAGACTTAGGAATCTAGTTAGATAAACAAGAGGACTTAGTTAGGATAAGGAAACTTAAAAAGAATTTTAAAAGTTGTTGTCTCTACATTACTATAGGTGTTGATATCGAAAGGACCTTTGACATAGACTCTATTAATCGTTCTCAAGATTCAAGTATGAGATACTGTCTGTTGCTTATGCTTGCAAGGATAGTTAAACGACCTGACTAATAATTATTTGGACATTAAAAAATGATGCTGCTTGTACTTAGCTAGCCTAAGGGACACTGAGGACCAGTGATCTTATGGTAGTAGCTTAATGATCTTTACATGACGGTGTCCCAAGTAGAGTTCGTATAGAAATGATATAGGTAGATTTAGGACGGTTCTTGGTTTCTAAGGTGTTGGGGAGGACCCCACATTGATATTTATATAGTATACAAATGTTGCTTACCAGATTCATGAGTTACTTTAAGTTCTAGGACGCTAAAATTGTATTGTTTGCTAGGCCAAAATAAAGATAATATTTTATGATTGATACATTTTACTTATAATCGCTATAAGTGTTATGTCAATGCTTGTCTCATGCATGTGCTCTTATGTACCTTATACTGGGTGTTGCTTACCCTTCGAAGACCCTTCTATTTTTAATTTCAAGAGTAGTATATGAAGAATATGAGACAGTACTATCTTGATGACTATGATTATTAGTACAAGGATCAGGCTAGAGATTATGGTTACTATTTTTATGATGATGGCCATGGATCAGTTTTTAGTTTTGTGTTTTTTCTAAAAACCAAGTTATAATCATCATGTTTGTTATTCTGTTTCTAGTTGGGAGAGTCATTTGAGACTTTAGGGATTAAGTTAAACATTATTGCTATAGTTGGTTGGATTCTTGTTAAGAGTTTATGGGATTATTAAAGTTATTTACTTTTCTTTTATTTTCCCTGTAATCTATAAACCTCTATTTAAGATCTTTAATAACTATAAGGCTGTAATAAACATATTTTGGGTTTAAGGTCATTTAATGACATTAATTGTGGAGATTTACATTATGGTGATGTTAATGTATGGAGTTACTAGGAAAGTCGATAGGTTTCGAGATGCCTAATATGTCGTTAGAGCCTAGAGACACATGGTAAGCTAAAGTTATTAAAATCACTAGATAACAATATAATTCTATAAGTTTATGATTTTATGGTATTTTTCTTTGTTAAAATGAATGTAAAATCGTTTATGTGTAAATAGTAGAATTGTGATTTTGATAACTATGGTAGGCTGTAGCACCTTGGGTCTTGGGGCGTTACAAAAACATTCTAACTTCTTAACATATTTTATGTCTTCATATTCAATTGTGTAACATAAATGCTATCATTAGCATTGGTAATGGTGTCTTTTGCTTAATCTACCACTATTGAGATTGACTTCTTGCTTAACATTAATGGAGGTTATATGTGGGATGACAATTCATGAGTGGAAAATGTAGTTGAATCTTCCATTTTATTCATATGTTCCATTTCTTTCAAGATATGAACAAAGGTGATTATATGGATTCATTGTTTCTTACCTTTTTTTTTTAAGCTCTCTAAATATTCTTTCCTCATTCTTCATATATTCTTGCAAAGCTTTCTAAACATTTTCCATATGCTTTGATAATTCCATCATTTTAAACAAAATCTCATCCTTTAGAGATCTTTTGAAAAAAAAAAAAAGCTAGAACACATCTTGATAGCCTTTTTAATTTTGTCTCTATTAACAAATCTTGATGATGGTTTTTCTCTCTATAAGAACACCAAATTTTGCACTAGCTACTCAACTAATTGTGAAAGTAAGAAGGTCAATAAAATAAAATGATAACCATCTATTTGAAATAAGATAGTTAGCAAGAAATTATAGAGAGAATGAACTCCATTTCCTTTTACTATTTATTGTATTCACCAGTAAACATACTAATCCTTGTATACTTTAATTAATATAATATGACTCAATTATTAACCCACTAATTCATCTAATTAATTTTCTAATATGCTTTTCTTGGTATATTTTTAGGTTATAACATTTCCCTTTACTGTAAGTGCATCATTAGTTTGGAGCTTCGCAAGGATTAATCTTTCCATACTCCATAACCATTCCTATAAGCAAATTTGATTAAGCCAATCATATAACAAGTCTAATTTTTTTTTAAGGAAAAAAAAAGGTGAGTTTTGAGTAACATGTAATTTGGATACTTTTTTTCAAATATCATAGTAATACAAAATATTCTCATGGTATGGTTTACTTCACTATGTTAGATTATTTTTACTTATTTATATGAAGCTTAGCTTATACTTGAGTGACCTCAACATTAAAAAGATGTAAATATATAGCTCCATCAATATCATATCTATGATGTGAAAATGTTTATATTTCTTCTTCCCATTTATCTTATATCATAAATCATACTACATTATCTAATTAAGTTAGTTTACAAGGAATTTTACTTAGTATGAGATTACTATTTTTACATTATACAAATAGTTAATTTGGAATAAATTAAATTAGCTTTCATCAATCGAAAGTATAACTTGATTAATTTGATAACTACAACCCGCTTTGTAAGCAAACTCAAACCAATTTGATACACTTCGAGCTTATTGAATCATATGTGAAATGTATAAATCTTGATATTTAACAATCCAAATGGGAACATCTTACTTTTTAAGGAAGATGTCACAATTTACACATCAACTTTTCCACCTTTTACAAATGTACAGTGAAGCTTTTAACTTGTCAATTGTAGATCTAATTCAAGATTTAGTTGTCATCGTTTACACCTCAATTTACTCTACTTCACACCATCAATCTAATTAATATGATCAGTCAATATAATGGCCGCCCATAGCCTTAATTTAACAACTTGATCAAAACTCCTCCCGTAGAAGGATTGTTTACTTGAGCATGGAACATTGCACGATTTTATCTCTTAGTATAGCAGTTTCCTAAGAGATCGCTCATCTTGGGATTGACCTAGCTCGAGTATGTTTAACTTTAGAGTTTTGACATTCTCTAAGTCATTACACCAAAAGGCCCATTGATAATTAGAATTTTGTCACCTAATACATAAGGGGCATTACAATCGATCCCTCTTACAAACTTGATGTCCTTATCAATTTCATTATATAAGTCTAAAACTATCACCAAGCAAGGACTTTATCCTTCCAGCTGGTAGATTGCCCTAAGACCACCTTATGACAACTCAATCAAAAGTCCTTGCATCGAGAGATTACCCACTTTAGTGTGGTGTCCATTGATGCAGTAACTTCCTAGAAGGTCACTCATTTTAGGATTAACTTAATTTAAGCATGCTTAACTTTAAAGTTCTGATATACTCCAAGTCATTAGCCCAAAAGGTGTCTTGATGATTGGAGTTTTATTACCTAGTATTTAAGGGATATTATATTTAGGAGGATTACACAAACCCCTTAAGACCATGAGAAGTTACTTACGACCATCAGTAGGTCTTGTGACTCACATTTTTTAAGTGGTTTGTAACCTACCATATTGTAGGGAAAGGTTAGTGGGCACTTGTTGAGGGTCATGTGATCCTTCTAAGGCTATAGTTGAGCACCTAATCAGTTAATCACACTAACCGATCTAATGATGTAAATTAGAGTTAATGAGGTGTAGACTATGACATTTAAATCTTCAATTGAGTATATAATTAGACAAATAAAAAATTTAGATATATAATTACAAAAAGTGACAGAATGAGGTATAAGCTATGACATTAACCATAGTTTTTATGTGCTAGAAAACCGGTGCTTAGTTAAATTAAAATCTCAACAAAGCCAGAGGTTATGAGGTAACATTATATTATCATATGCTACATTTTTGTGATTTATTATGACCTTTAACTTATTACATATGAATATATCTATGAAAGAAACTTTGAACTATTTTATAATATGTATTTGATTAATGTAATATCAAATTTATATTGGCAATAGTGACTTTATACTAGCACAAGAGTCAATAAGAAATAGTAATTTGTTTCGAGAAGAAAATGTAACTTGGGATGCATGATTTTAAAGAAGCGAGATTAGACTATTTTAAAAAGGAGTATTTCAATTCTAATGAAAATAATAGCTCATTGTCATTGACATTATCTCTGATACTATCATGTATTAATATATCATCAATTTCAACTAAAGAAAAAGTAAAATTCATAAAAAGTAATAATTTTTATTTTTTTTTCTCTAAGAATGTCATGAGAATTCAAAATATCCTCTTTCAAATGCTTTATTAAAATAAAAATGTATTATTTTTCTGGAATGACTTTCAACATAATTTATTTTCAAAATGTATTGTTTTTCTTATATGACTTAGAACATAACTTATTTTCAATTAACTTTAATAAGCATTAAAATGGCAAAAGGGCACGTTTTTTTTTTGTAGTAACTCATCTATGTGGAAAGAAACTCTATTGTTTGGTTTCTCATCACTCTTATTTTATTTGATATTAACTCAGTAATCACTATCCATAATAAGTAAAAATCCTAGAATTTTATGGATAAGGAAGGAGTAACTATTATACAATGCACAATTGAAGTTATTGAGATTATTATATGCATATAATTAATCTATGAACTTTCTATCTTGTATAATTTTTTTATTGAGGTTCTATGAGTTGATTGTGAGTATATCTTTAATTTCAAAAATATATAATTATATTGTTCAAGTAATATTGTTTGAGCATGAATTTTAAAATACACATTTGATATCTTATGGGTAATTAGCCTAGATAGAATTATATATGCAAAGCAAAAATATTAATCAATTATTTATATTTTAGATTATGATAAAAGTTAATTATTCAATTCATTAAAACTTCAATTTTTGCAAAAGAGTGTTTGGAACTTGTTTTCTCCATGAAAATTGAAATTGTGGTTGTAATATTAAGTTTGTGGTCAAAATAATATTCTAAATGGATTTGAGGTGTATCTCAATCACAAATTAATGTATCAGGATCTGGTATTATTCTTAACTTAGAAAAAGGAAAAAAAAAAAAAAGATCCCCATGCAAATGACAAACTCTTATTTGAGGGTGCCTATTATAAATAAGATGTTAACCTCTTTTCCTCCTTTTGATAAGAAATTTGAAGAGACGAACTCCAATACCTCTAACCCTAAATTCTCACTTTCTTTCATCTCCTTACACATTATAAGCCTGGCCTTCTCCCTTCCTCAGATAATTATTCCTTTTCTAAGATAATACAAAAGTCAAAGGTAATCTTTGGTTAGAGTTTACTATTTAAGGGATTATTTTCATCGTTTTGTCAATTTTGTTTTGTAAAAAACTCATTAAGAGTATTTTTTCATAAAAGACCATATTGTGACAACAATATTTCTTTTCAGATTAATATATTTTATGAGTAATATCAATTTATTGTTAATCTAAATATTAGATTATGAGTTACATTAGTCCAATTTGCTAATTCTCCGTAGTTCATATATTTTCATTGCAACACACCAAGATCGAGTTTTTCTTTGAACCAAAATCAAGATTAAATCTTTTATTAGTAAAGCGACCTTGATTCAAATCAACAAATCTATTGCAAGTGATTTTACACTCTTATAATTCCTTAGTAACAAGGGCATGCTTGTACTCACAGTTAGCTACTTGATGATTCTATTCTACTTTCTCTGATGGTCAAAGGATCCATCTTATGAAAAAAGATTTGAATCACATAATTCTAGTAGTTCTAGAAGAAGGAGGTATCCCTCTAAAAAAAAAATTTTTTTCCTTAATAATTCCATAGGTAGAAAATTCTTTACTCAATAAAATTAAACACAATAGAAGTAAAAAATCAAATAATAATTTTTCTTCATCTTCCTTTTATGGCTATCATGCAAGAGCATCTACAACTAAGTCCCATGGGACTAGCATCAAGCTTCTAGAGATGAGGAGGGCAAGCTTTTCGATATAAGCCAAAATAACATTTTGACAAGGGAGTTTAGGATTGAATCATCACTTAAAAGTAGTATAGTGGCAATCAAATCAACATTAATTTCAATTAGTAAACAATTCTTTTGCAAGCAAAATGAAATGGCCCTGTAAATGGCTTAAAGTTTAGTTGTTAATGGTATAAATGACTTTTTTTTTTTTAATTCAAAACCAAACAACCATCTCACATTATGATCTTTGGCAACTCCTCCTACTGTTATTTATCTAATTATAGTTAGAACCGAGTCATCGGTGTTAAGCTTAACCCAACTAAGGACAGAAGGAGCTTATGAAAGGTTCTACTTTTCAATGCTATACAACATTACTTGCATTTTATAGCAAGCCTAGTTCTCATGAGGCAAACTTTTTATAAAATGGCTTAGGGCAATAAATGGTAAGTTTTCCTAAAAATTTTATTCAGTTTAGGAGAGCCAAAATGAAGTTTAAGTTACAAGTTCAATTATGTTATCTCTTTTACTCACCAAGAAATGTTAAGGGGAAAAAAAGAGAAAAAAGATTAGCTGAAGTTTAGTCAAGAACAATGGCTAATTTCTATTATCTTCGAAGATTAATGAGAGTTTGATATGACTTATGACATAGAAGTTGTTGGAGGAGAGGTATTATAGAAAGTAAAAGATTTTGAGAAAACAAATATAACACAACAATACAATCAAATACAAAGTTCTCTATTTAATCAAAATCTCATCCAATAAATTATTTCCATATTTGTTTTAAAGTCGAAGCTAGCCAATAAAAAGTAGAAAATTAGTTATTAAGTGAGTTTGGGATGAACTTATTTTTTTCCTTTTTTAAAATTTTTGTATTAGTTTTTGAGAGGGTTATTGTAGTTTTGGTATAACATAGAAGTAAGGAGAAAGTGCAATAATAAACCATAGTTTATGGCCATAATTTAATTTTTTCAATTCTATAGTGAAAAATCGATTAGGTACTACATCTTAGCAATGAAACTAAAAGAATATATTGGTTCATAAGGATGATCTATTATATACAAGCACTCGATCTTCTCCTTCCTACTATTTTATTTTCTCACAATTTATTTTTCTACTGATTAATTGTGTGATGGATTATAATACTTTTATATATTTCCATAAAAATAGAAGGATATTTAGAAAAGTGTTAAATTTCAAAAAGTGATTCTCCTTATCTTATTAAGACTATATATGTGTGTATGTGTAAGAGGAGAGAAAATAAAACCTTCTTTATATCTATATAATAAATGTTAAACCATCTTATCTGTTTCAAACATATAAATTTAACTATAATTCCCAGGTGAAAAGTAGCCAGTAGTCAAGTAATGAACATTAATAGAACTTCTTTAATTACTTAATTCAAAAGCTTTTATCTAGTATTATTTTGACGTGCTCTACCTTGACCTTATATACCATTATTTAACCTATTCCACAATCCATGTGAGAATTCATTTACATAGGCATTACAATTAACCTTCCCTTAAACATTAGACATCTTCATCGCAAAACCTTGCAATTAGGCCCAACTTTTCCCCCTTTTGATGTGTTATTTAATTCAGTTGTACTACCCTCACTAACAAAAATCATGGCCCCATTATCCAATCTAAAGCCTATGAACTGCCCACCTTAGTTCGCTGAGCTCTTTCTCACCAATTCAAAGAGGATGAGGCTAAGCTCATTCGTAAAGTTAACCTATCGAATAGCCGATCTCTCATCAGTATCTCTCTTGGGTAAAGGAATAATGCCCACTTTCCTACCTATCCCAAGACTAGCTTGACAAATTATCAATTAAACCAAGGTCCATTCAAAACCAAATGGATAGCTCCTCCAACTCCACCATCAAATCGACCAACATGCCTCCAAGGCTACTATCTAGCCTAACAACCTAGCCTTCAACTTACCCCGACTGCAAGACAAACTCCAGCATTAGACTTTGATAGCTACTAAGTGACACGTTGTATAGATTACCAGCAAACATTCTACTACTAGTTATCCATTTTGCCCTTGTAATTTGTGTACATTTTACTTTTGGTGTCTTTACCCTTTTTATAATTATACTAACCTAAGATGTTGCCCTCAAAGGCAACTATAAATAGTGATTTGTACACTAGATGTAAATCATCAACTTAATACTTTGTTTGGTATGAGAGAAGAAATATAGGAGGAATGATTTTGAGAGGAAAGAATTGGTATGGTATTTGACTCCTTTTATTGTGTTTGGGTGATACAGTAAAGGAAAGTGAAAGCAATCTAAATTATTACTAAAGAGAAAATGGACTACAAAATGAAATCTCATAAAAAGTAGCAAAAGATATGATAAAAAAGAGTAAAATCAAAATTCAAATAAGTTTGTAATTTTTCCTCCCCTTATTCTCCAATTTTGAAGGGAACAAAAGTTGATGAGGCTCATGGAAAACTTTTTTTCCTAAATCATTCCTTCTACTTTTTCTTCCTTTTCCAAACAAGGGAAAGTACATTGAAAATCTCACTTTCCATCCCCTCCTAAGTAAATCTTTGTGCGTCATATTGACTAGAGACTTAAGTCCATATGGGATGAGTAGGGTGTAATATCCAATTGTTGGTATGTGGGGTTTTAACTTACCTTTGACTATCATTTAGCCTTTTAACCATCTTACAATTGGGACCCATCCCCATGTGATTGTTGGCTTTCGTGTGTTTGACTACAAAGCCATATCATCTTAGTATTAAAGCTTTGGCGATGATATTGTTGGAGTTATTGCTGCTATCTTTTGTATGTATTGTTTATGTTGCTATTATTAGTATTCTGTTGGGAAAAAACAGTTATGTTCTAGGTTGTGAGCTTATGTTTAGAGTTTTTGTATTGAAAGTGTGAGACTAAAGCTAAGTTATTGAGTTTGTGGTTGTAAAGTTGTAATGTAGTAACTATATGAGTGTGAGTATAGTGTTTAGTGGAGCCAGTGAAGTGTTCCCTATTTCGGATGAAGAAAATAGAGTCTATAGTTATGTTATGTTTAGTTATTGTAGTGAGAAGTTATGGTATTGTGTGTAGTTGTTTTTGAGGTTTGAAGTAAAAGTGATTATTCGAAGTAATAGTATTCAGTGTTGTATTACTTGGTGTCGATTTCAGGTTTGTGAAAAAGAAATGACCAGTTCCAATATTAATGCAAGTGGTGGCAAATAAGAGTGGTGTTGTCCATCGTGGACAGTCTATCTCCACTACTCCAAAGTCTTCTAATAAGAAAATAGACAAACTCACCACTAAGATGGTTGAGTTAACACGTGTTGTCAGTAGATTAGCTACCATCCAACCTGCTAAAGAGGTTCCCATTAATGTCTTAGCTGTTCCTCAATAGAGGAGAGAGCAGGGAGTAAGTTACCAAGGTGATTACAGTGACCCGGGTGAATTTGGAGGATGAAACCAAGGTATTGGTGTCAAACAAAAAGTCCATAGAAGAATTGATTTGGATGAAATCAACTAAAGTGAAGATAAGGAATACTATAAGCCTAAAGAAAGGGCTACCCAACCTATTTGTAGGCTAAGAATGTAAAGTTGCAAATGCCAACCTATTTTGGGTTTAGTAATGCTGACAATTACTTTGATTGGGAGGATTAGATTGAAAATATGTTTATCATGAAGTGGATGAGTGATGGATGCAAATTTATATATATTTCTTGATGGATTTATGATAATTTTCTACAATTTTACCACAATTTTAATGAATTCAATACTCAATAAAATGGAATATTAATTTAAACATCTGAAGATGTTGTGGATATGAAAAAGAGGTGAATTCATTTAGAACTTGCTCAAATTAACAATAATCAAAAGGAATTTTGCCTAAAGGAAGAAGCGCAAGAAGTTAACAAGTCAAGAATGAAGATTTTTATTGAAAATTTGATTATCAAAGGAGATTATGGTTAGGATTATGCTTGTGATCCTTTTAACCATAGAATTCAAGAGTTATAATTGAAAGAAGGAATTACACTTAAGGTTCACAGCGGTGATCTTGGGGCATGAACTTATTGTTTCTTGGAAACTTCCTTATTTGACTTTTTAGGCAGTTTGTATACATCGTAAGTTAGGTTTAAAGGCAAGAGAGTCTCTTGGAGACATAGCCACTTTAGGAGATTTTAGGGTTTTCATTAGAAGTCATTCCTTCAGTTAACTTTAACTTTTAATGTTTTTCATCTAATAGCATTTTTTTTTATCATGATTATAGCTCAATTTCGTATTATCTAGACTTATGGATCTTAGAGTTAACATGTAAAGTGTGTATTTTGTTAATTCTAATAAATTCTTTAATTCTTATTAAATTAATCATGTGTACTTAACTAATTAGATTGTAGTTCTAGAGTTTCAATTTTAATTATTTGATATTACGCATGAGAGTTGCAAGATCAAGTGTGTAATTAAATCTAGTATGATTGAAGAGAATTTCTATAGGCTTAGAATTATGAAATTCTTCTAGATGTTTTCATGAATTTGTTGATGAGGATTTGTGTTCTTAATGCTGTCTTTGTATACTCTATTATAGAAGTTATTTGGATAGAGTATAATTAAGATTAGGAGTGAGTTAAGAAGTGATTCCAACTAATTTACTTGAAAGAAAATTCTCCTAGTTAATAAAATTAGGGAAGGAATTAGATATTTTTACATATTACGTGTTGATCTCTAAGTGAACCAATGTGTAGATGTTTGTTTTGCAATCTTACAGTTTCTTTAATTTATTGTTCCTTCCTCTAATTTTGGTTAAGTTTTAATTTAGTCCTTCTTAACTGTAAGAATTTAGTCTGATAGTGATTTACTTTCGATTAATCAATTTTACCTATTAGATAACAGGGTTAAAGTAATTATTCGTACTCACAATATTTGAGGGATAGTAGAGTAATTATTTGTACTCGCAGTATCTGAAGGATAGACATCTAAGCTCCAATCTGCTTCATTATAATTTGATAGGTGTACTTGCTTCTGATCAAGTTTTTGATACCATTGTCAGGGACTCTAATATTAAGAACGCTTGTGACTTTATTATTCTAACCAATCTTCTTTCTTATTCTTCCATTCTTTTTTCCTATTTTGAATTATTTCTAACTCTTATCTTTTTCTTGAATCTAAGTAATCAAGAGTAATGGCCAACAACAGGAGTAGAAAAAGGCTATGTTTTATTACATTAAGCCCTCATCTAATGAAACCAACTCAAGTATAATAAGACCAATGATGGTTGCTAAAGAATTTACGATTTCACCAACAACTATTTAGATGATAGGACAACTTATACACTTTGATGGTTCACAAAGGGAAGATCTACATGCTCATATTTTTAGTTTCCTAAAGATATATGCTACTTTTAAAGTTAATGGGGCCAGTGATGGTGCAATTCAATTAAAACTATTCCCTCTCTTGTTAAGGGGTAAGGTAAAGCAATAGTTCAATTCTATTCAAAAAGGTTCTATCATTATTTAAGAAGGAATCATGGAAAAAATTTTGGAAAGTTATTTTCCTCTTACAAAAACTACAAAACTTAAAAGCAATATTTCATCTTTTATTCAAATAGAAATCGAAACTCTCTTTGATGCTTGAGAGCTTTTCAAGGAGTTACTCAAAAGATGTCTAGATCATTGTCTTGTGCTTCGGATGTAGGTACAAACTTTTTATAGTGGTTTAAATTTTTCTATTAAACAAGTAATTGATGCAATTACAGGGGGCACTTTGAACATGAAAACACTTAAGGAAGCTCAAACTATGGTTGAAAAGATGGTAATGAATAGTTACCACTGGAAACTAATAGAGTAAACAAAAGGGCTCTAGTTATGTGTGATGTGGATATTGCCACTACATTGGCAGCTAAGGTTAAGGTATTGAATAGAAGAATCGATAACTTTTCAATGATCCAACAATATCTTGTGATGATGCCAAGTGTTGTCGACTAAGGAAGATATGCAAGACAATACCAGAAGGGGGAAATTGATTATTACAGGAGCTAATAGGGATTCTAGCTTGCCCCTTGTAATGATTATGATGGAAGGTATATAGATTGATTCAATTACAAAAGGGGAAATCATGTTGAAAATCAATTGATAAGTATTACATTCTCTTCAGTTGTGTAAAGTTTTCACCTTGAGAAGACAAATCAAGGTTGCAAGATATTTTAACCAAATATATGTAAAGTAGTGAAGTTAGACTAATAAGTATAGAATAGCGAATTGAGCAACTTGCAAAAATTGCTTCTAAATGACAATAGAAACCCTTCCCAAGAGAGCATGTTGAAGCAATAACTCTTAGGAGTGGTAAGGAATTGCAAGTTAATCAACCAATTGCCAAGGAGCAGGTCAGCATGGAATCAATTGAAAAAGAACTAGAGAATAAGGGAGGAGAGGCACTAAGAACCTTAAAGGAGAAGCCTAAACCTCAAAAGGTAAAGGAGTATAAGCCACTTATACCATACCCTTAACACATAAAGAAAGACCATTCAAATGAGCAATATAATTTGTTTCTTGATCTTTTTAAATAATTGCATATTAACTTATATTTTCTAAAAGCTTTATTGCAATAATGAAATATGCAAAATCTTTTAAGGATTTACTTTCCAACAAGAAGAAACTAAAGGAGCTCTCTACTGTCACATTGAGTGAAGAGTGTTCGATAATTCTTTAGAATAAGTTTCTAACAAAATTAAAGGATTCAAGGAGTTTTCACTATCCCTTGTATAATTGGTGAATTATTAATTAAAAAAGCATTAGCTAATTTAGGTGCTAGCATAAACTTAATACCATACAAATTATTTAGAAAGATAAGCCTAAGTGAAACCCAAATGAGTTTGCAACTAGCCAATATATCAGTTACTTACCTTAGAGGCATAATTGAAGATGTGTTGGTTCAAGTAGACAAGCTCATCTTTCTTGCTAATTTTGTCATTCTTGATATCGATGAGGATATTAAGGTACCACTTATCCTAAGAAGACCCTTCTTAGCTATGATTAGAGTCATTATTAATGCCAATGATGGTAAGCTTATTTTGAAAGTAGGATAGGAAGAGATGGTCTTTAAAGTCAAGGAGGCTATGAGAAAATGTCTTGAGTAGGATGATACTTGTTATTGTCTTGATATTGTCAATGCCTCTGTGACCAATGCTTTATAGGAAATACTCACTATGGATTCTTTGGATTATTGCTTAAAGAAAGGTGAGGATGAGGAATTGGTGGACAATCTAATCCATGTTGAGATCATGACTCAACCAGAGGCCAATCTTCCTAACAAGGAAAGAAAAGGTTCTAAAGAATTAGATTAGTAAGAGAGGTAAAGTCGAAACCTTCTATTGAAGCACCAACACCAAAGTTAGAATTGAAATGGTTATTGGAATGTTTGGAATATGCCTTCTTAGAGGAGCATGAGAAATTACTGATGATAATCTCTTTTAATTTGAACAAATCAAAAACAAAAACTTTTAGGAGTACTTAAGGAGGATAAAATAGTTATTGCTTAGAAGGTTTTTGATATTAAGGGAATCGATCTGTCTTTTTGCACTAAAAAAATCTTGATGGAAGAAGGTTATAAACCAGTGGTACAAACCTAGAGACGATTAAACCTGAACATGAAGAAAGTAGTTAGGGCTGAAGTTATAAAGTTTCTTGATGCTGGTATGATTTACCCAATATTTGATAGTTTGTACGTTAACCTTGTGCAGGTTGTACTGAAGAAAGGAGGGATGATGGTAGTTCCAAATGAAAGGAATGAATTAATTCCTATGAAATTGATCACGGGATGCAAGGTCTGTCTTGATTACAAGAACCTTAATGATGCCACTAAAAAGGATCACTTTCTACTTCTTTTTGTAGACCAGATGTTGGAGCATTTAACCAGCTACATACATTATTGCTTTCTAGATGGGCTCTTGGGTTGCCTTCAAATTCCTATTGCCCTAAAAGATCAAGAGAAGACAACATTCACCTATCTCTATGGTACTTTTGCTTATAAGAGGATGCAGTTTAGCTTTTGTAATGCACCCGTAACATTCCAACAGTACATGATAGCAATATTTGAAGATCTTATTGAAGATATAATAGATGTGTTCATGGATGATTTTTTAATTTTCGGAAATTCGTTTTATTATTATCTCAAGAGTTTAAAGAGGGTGCTAGCAAGATGTGAGGAGACAAACTTGGTGCTCAATTGAGAAAAGTGCCATCTTATGATATAAGAGAGCATTGTCTTATGGCATAAAATCTCCCAAAAAGGTATTGAGGTGGATAATGCCAAAATTGATACAATTGCAAAGTTACCACCTTAGACGTTGGTCAAAGCAATATGAAATTTTCTAGGACACATAAGGTTTTATAAAAAATTTACTAATGATTTATCAAAAAATCACGACCATTGACTAAGCTTCAAGAGAAGGATGTCCCATTTGTCTTCTCAAAGGAATGTTTAGAAGCGTTCAAAATTCTTAAAGACAAATTGACACTTGTCCCAATAATGGTAGCACCAGATTATAACTTAACTTTTGAACTTATGTGTGATGTAAACGACTATGCAATAAGAGCGGCTATAGGCCAAAGACAAGGAAAACACTTCTAACCAATTTATTATTCTAGCAAAATACTCATTGAGGCTTAGGAGAACTACACTAATACCAAGAAGGAGTTGCTAGAAGTGGTTTTTACTTTTAATAAATTCAAGTCATATCTAACCTTTTCTAAAGTCATTGTTCATATTAACCATTCTACTCTTCGATACTTATTGAATAAAATGGCTATAAAACCAAGACTAATTAGGTAGATCTTGTTGCTATAAGAGTTTAATTTGGAAATCAAGGATAAGAAAGAAGTAGAGAACTTAGTAGTGAACTTATCTTGATTGAAGAACCTAACAATGGAGAAGCTAAAAGAGCACAAAATAAACGAGTTTCCAAAAGAGCAACTATACACCCTCAATTAGGTAAGTGCTTATGAAGTTCCGATATCGCAAATTACTTAGCTACTAACATCTTTCTAAAAGGGTTAACACATTAGTAGAAGAAGAAATTCCTCTCTAATGTAAAGTATTATTTTTTAGGGAGACCTGTATTTGTTCAAAACTTATGTAAGTCAAATGATTCAAAGATATGTACTACATTTGGAGGGTTGGAAAATTCTAGGTCATTGTTATTCAAAGCTTATTGAAGGACACATTAGTGCAAAATACGATTGCTGATAACTCTGATTTTAAACATATTTCATATGGTGATTTTTTGGTATTTCCCTCACATTTTTGGTTTTCTTTAAAGAAATTGATACTTAATTGAGTAAAATGTTGATTTAAGGGTTTAAACGCGTTCTAGGCTCAAAAACGAATAAAAGGAATCAAGTTTCACTCAATTCCGAGTTCAAACGAAGAAGTTATGAAGTTTTGAAGTTGTGCAGAAATTTTGCCTTAGTGCAGAAAGTTACACGACCTGGGGACACGGCCATGTCTGGTGACGAAAATAAAATCCGTGTAATACACATATAAAAGGATATCTTAGGGTTTAAGAGAAGGGGAGACATTACAGAAACGGAGAGACACAAGAGACGAGAGGAAACTTAAGGAGAAAATCAATCAAGAAGCGAGAACAACATCGATTTCAAAATTAGAAAGATTGTTCATCAAATCAAGAGGGGTTTTCATGCTTTATTTTACGTTTTTGATGAAACTCGTTTTTAGATTCATTATGATAGCTTAGAATTCAAGTATTTAGGATTATGAAACCTAGGGTTTCATGTAACCCTTGGATTGAATTATAATTTCAATAAAGTTTCTATCTTTTCTTGATTCAATTATGTCGTTTAATTGTTGATTGATAATTCTAGAGTGTCAATATATGATATTATGCATGTTGATTGAGAAATTGCATGTGTAATTAGATCTAAGCATAATTGGAGAGAATTACATGTATACTTAGAGATAAGATACATGTTTCTTCCGGAAAAGTTGATTGTTTGTATGGGAATTCATTATACATTAATGCAATTCTAAGTTATATTACTAAGTTAAGAGATTCCGGTAAATAATTTAGGATTAGGGTTAATATGCTTGAGAAAGATATTAGCTTTAATTGTGAATCCCTCCGGTCAAGAATTATAGAAACTAAATTGAATATATTTTAAAAGGTTACATGTTAAACACTAGGGGAAGTAATTCCTAAATACGTTATTAATTTCTTGAAGTCGTTTGTAGTTTTATTGCTTTCTAATTTGCGTAATTAAGTCTTATAATTAGTTTAGTTTGTTAATTTCAGTATTTTTAATTCATTCAACTTATCACAATTATTTTCCGGTTAGATAATAAAGCTAAAGTTAATATTAATACTCAAAATCTCTGAGGGATCGACTCGGACTCACATCCGCTATATTAAAATTGATAGGTGCACTTGTCTTGTATCAATTGCACATAAGGTTCTTGAATCAGGATTTTACTAGCTTGCGCTCTTTCATGATGCCCAAAAGTTTATGGAGTTGTACAATAGGTGTCAAAGAGGGGATAACATATCTAAGAGAGATAAGATGATTTGAAATCCAATTCTGATTTGTGAAGTCTTTGACATATGGGGCATCCATTTTATTGGTTTGTTCTCAAATTCTGATGGGAACAAAAATATCCCAATGGTTATAAATTATGTGTCTAAGTGGGTGGAGGTTCAAACCTTACCTGCATATGATGCGATGGTAGTTAAATGCTTCTTGAAGAGTCTATTCTCCCGATTTGGTAACCTTAGAGTTATTATTAGTGATAAGGGAACTCAGTTTTATAACACCCAGTTTAAGAAGGTGTTAAGACACCATGACATTACATACCAAATAGCTACTCCTTATCATTCTCAAACAAGTAGACAAATAGAAGTCCCTAACGGAGACCTGAAGAGGATATTAGAAATGACCATAGAGCATAATAGATGAGATTAGTCAAAAAAGTTAGACAATACTCTATGGGCACACAGAACGGCCAATAAGACACCTATAGGAACCATTCCTTATTGGCTTGGGTATAAGGAGGCATGCCATCTACTCATGGAAATAGAACGTAAAGCATATTGGGTGATTAAGCCAATTAACCTTAATCTTGAGTGTGTAGGTACTTATAGAAAATTCTAGTTGAATAAACTAGAAGAATGGCATGAAATGACATAAGAATTTGAGATTATTGAAAAAATGAGCCAAAACAAGAAAAGCACATCTAAGTAGGAGATTAAGTTCTCTTATACCAATCATGGTTATGTCTCTTTCCAAGTAAACTCAAATCAAGATAGTTTGGTCCATATACCGTGACTCAAGTATTTCCTCATGGAGCAATGGAGATTACAAATTTGGAATGAGGGACATTTAAGGTGAATGGTCATCATTTGAAGTTATACTTAAGAGGAGAATTCAGGCAAGTTGGACAAATGGAGCTTAACCTCCTACTTATGGAAGGAATTGAGTAAAGCGCACTTCATTTCATCGAGTTAATGATATTAAACAACAACACTTCTTGGGAGGCAATCTAAGCTCTTTTTTATTCTTTCTATGATTTTTTTTTTATTTTTATTTAAAATTTTTTTATCTATAGTCCAGTATGTCATACAGTCTTTTTTCTTAAGTTCTTGCAAGGATATAAGGGAGTTGTTAAAGTGTTTCTTATATATCAATAGACAAGGAGAAGCAGGACCAAGATCATACCTGTAATCTAAAGTGTGATCCTTTCTAAAAGAAGTGTAGAATTTGTTGTCAAGAGAAACACGATTAAGATCATGCCTATAAACAACCTAAGCATGATCCTCATGGATAATTAAGCAAAATTTGTTGAAAGAATCACACTCAAAAGATCATGCCCATGGTCTAAGGCATGATCTTCTCAAAATGAGATGAGAGCAAGCACTAGAAGATCACAATCAAATATCACATCCATGATCCTACCCATGATAATGTTCAACCTTTCAAACATTACTTGCAATAATCTTCATTTCTGAGAATCACGCCTATGATTTTAACCGTAATCCTCCCTAGACTTGAATTCTTGATTAAACTGACATAAAGTTCTCTAATGTAGTCGTGCTTCCTTCATAATATTCATCTTTTCTATTTTAAATACTTTAACATGCTTCCTATAATAACAACCTTAACAATCTTTCAACCTCACCACTTCTCTTATCTTTGTTTGCATCCTAATCAATTTTTCTCTTCTAATTAGGGCTTTCCTTGTATCAAACTTCCACAATAGGTATGTTTCACTTCTTCTTTTTGCTTTTCCCTAATTACTTGGTAATCGTGCAAGGATTTTTGAATTTGCAAAGAGTATATTAGGGTTTGAATTATATTGAATTTGCTACATACCTTGCTTTGTTTAGAAGATTGTAGGAAAAGATTCAATGATCTATGAAGGTTTTATATGAATTTGGTTTAATTGTTCATCTTATTGGATTCATGGATGCATGTGACTATATTGTAATACCCAAGTTCTTAAATTCTCATGTTTGCATAATGTTCTAATTGTTAAACATAAGGACTTGATCATGTTTATCCAATCTTGATTTCAATTTGATCGCATGATGACTTTAGTTTTGACAACAACATGCTTTTTACCATACTCTTTACCATGTACATCACATGATTGATATAATGTTTAACTCATCTCCCCTTACCTACACCATATTGTATTTACACATAAACAATTCTCTAAGGATGGGGAAGTCTTTTCGAATTATATTCAATTATTTCCTTAATTTTCAAAATAAGGATAGCACCTATGAAACCTAAAGAAAACACGCATCATAAATGCTCTAAGGGCAATCCTATAAGTCATCTTAGCAAATAATCTTAGAAGACTAACTAATTGTAGTGCTACTACCATACCTAAAACACATACTCTAATATGACAAGCCACAGCATCTCACTTGATTTGAGATGTTGACCAAGAAAGATTTCTCTAAGTCAAGTTCTTTGGATTGGGAAATTATCAAGCAAATCAACATGGAAGCAGAGATTCGTAAATTGGTTAAGGTTAAGTAATCAAATAGGTTATTAAGCATTAAGATGCCAATGCATAGAGCACTCACATTGGAGTTTGTTACTATATTAAGTTTAGAGCACGAGTAACTCTCGTATAGAATTGGGAATTCTATTTCTTTCCAACTTAGAAATACAAAATTCACTCTCTAATGGGTATATGGGGCTGTATGATAAGGAATTTGTGCAATAATTAAAGTTTTATACCTGATCATGCGAACTACCTTAGGGTGTTACACCAAGTTCGCATTAGACTAAACTAAGTGGAGAACAGAGCTACATGTCAATGTTTGCAAGAGGATCACAGTAATAGAATCTATCTCATAGAGTTCTTCACTGATAACTTACTCATGCACTTAGTGGAAGAGGTAAAAGCACAGGGGTAATAGCTACAAAAGAGGTCTTCTACTTGTATAGTTTAATGCAAAAGTATCCAATGAATCTTGCGATGGTGTTAGCCTTCTACATGCAACACTGAGATACGAATGTAAGGATAAAGCAAATTAGGTGACACCAAGATGCGAATGCAAGGGTAAAGCAAATTAGTTATGGACCATATGTTATTGTATTGGCTAAGAAGTTGAAGCTCTTTGTTGATAATCTTCAATTGACAATAGGGATAGATATTACACCAACGACAATTTCAACTTTTCATCAAATGGGTCTTTTGCTTAAAAGTTTTGAAAAGGAAACACCAAAGGAGAAAGAACCAACAAAGTCCTCCGTAGTAGATGACTTAATACATCACATTCAAGAGTTAAGGGAGAAGTTTGAGAGTTAATTAAATCTCAGCAGATTTACAACCAAGCTCTAAAAAGAGTGTTTAAGTGTAAACTTAATTTGTGACATTTTATAAAAATATGGCTAATAAATTTTTGGTTAAATTTTCTCTACCTATGGAATGCGAGTTTTCTAATGAGGAAAATGGGGGAGGACATCCAAGATGATGAAAAACAAAGCGAAGATGAGAAGAACTTAGTTAAGGAAAAGGACAGCATAATAGATGTGGATGTAGATGGAGAAGCCAATGTGGAGGGGATGAAGAAATCACCAAAGAGGGTGACTTGGATTTCTTTTAATGTTTCTCTTTTTCATGGCAGACTAACTCTCTATTCTTAGATATTAGTTACTAGATTTTTTTACACTTAATCATTACATGCATTCTATTTTTAGATAATCTTATATCTTTTATTTTTGTCTCTTATTCTCTCTCTTTGTTTTTGTTTTCTTTTAAATCTCTCTTAGTAGTAAATCATTAATGGACTTTGCAGATTTGACTCAAAAAATAGGCACCTCAACTTCATGTAGACTATTAAGGGAGTTCCATTTCTTACCTATACTTTTTCTCTTTCCTCTTGTTTTTATCTTTAATGCTATTATATTTAAGTTTTAATCATGTGCATATATTAAGGACAATGTATTAACTTAAGTGTAGGGAAGGGTTAATTAGCTTATTATTATTTAGGAAACCAATTTTTTTTCATTTGACCCACTTTTGTGAACTAGCTTATGATCCAATATTAAGCAACTTTTTGAATGAAATTGTATAATTTCTTATTGCTTAAACTCTATTGAGCTGATTATACATTGTTGGAATTCAACAATAAAATTTGTGTTGAGCAAAGTTTCGTACTATTTAGTCTAGGATTTTAAGATTGGAGTAATATTGTTAGTTGAGCATCATAGACTATTTCTAAGCATACTTAAATGTATACTTTTCCCATTTTGATTTTTACAGCTTTATAATCTTTAGCAAATAAGTAGATGAAACTTGCTCATTGAAACTCTTAAGAAGTTGGAGGCAACTAAATAATTAGTGAAATGAGAATTGAATGAAAAAGGGTGCAAAGTTGGACCTATAAAAGTGATTTGTGATAAAATATTAAAGAGTTTAGTGTCAAACTCTATTTGGTGTTCTTTAATTTATTTTATACTAAACTCAACTCATTTAATATAAAATACTTGATATTAAATTAATGAAAAAAATTTTCTTTTAGAAAATGTTTAAAAAATATATATATTTGAAAACAGTTTAAGAAACCGATAAAGATAAGATTAGGGTTTCTTGGGTGAAAAAAATCTTAATCAAATCACTAATGAACTGATTTTCTAATTAAAATATCTTTTACAAAATATTAACCAAAAAGTTGGGCCTAGAGGTTAACTTATTAAAACATTTGTCACCATGCAAAAATTAAAAAAACTAATTAATGAGCCTTTATTTTTATAATTTTTCTAAAGATGTGAAAATATGCAAAAATATGAGGCATCCATGAAAAATGATTATTTATTTATTTTTTATTACGAACTTCCTAAAAATTAGAAAGAAAATAAAAGTTTTCCAAATTATAAGATTCCTTTAAAGGTACCTACATACTTGCTAATTATGATCAAACCAACTTAGTTCTTATTTTTTTTTTAGAAAACTTTAGTAAGTTTGTTCTTCTGATTTTGAAAATGAGCAAGATTTACATTTCTTAATAGTTTTATTTTTATTAAAAAAATCCTAAGAAAACCCTAATTTTATTTCCAATTTTGAAAAACCTTAAAAAGACCTGATTTTTTAAAATACCCTAGATTAAGATTTTTATTTTATGAATAACCAATTAAGTGACAAAAATAATTTTTCTAGAAAAATCCCTAAAATGTCTAATTTGTTAAAAAGTGCAAATTTATGCAATTTTATGAAAAATATGTAGATTTTATTCAAAAGATGCGAATCTTAATAAAAAAGATGCAATTTTACCTAAAAAATGCAATTATTACCTAAAGATGCAACTTTTACCTAAATGTGTAATTTTTACATAAATGCAAATTTTTAATAAAACATGTGATTCACATCCTAAATATGCAACTTATCCTAGGAAAATGATAAAAAAAAAATGCAATTCTAATAAACACATCAAAAGAAATCGACTATTAGTACCAAAAACTTGCAAAAAGATATATGATAGTACTTGTTTTATTCAATTTTAAACAAAAGTAATACCATACTAAAAAAAAAATCACAAAGTAAAACTAAAAATAATAGGAAAAAGTTACAACTAATATTAGACTAATGACCTGTACAAAAAACAAATAAAAGTTAATGTCAGTTCTTTTTCAAACAAAATAAATAAAATAAAAAAACTAACGCAAAAACCCACCAATAGCAATGGGTAGGATAACGAGGAAAGAAGGCGTGCAGGTTACACTTAGATCTAGGTTTGGTGCTCAAATCGGGTTCGGGTTAGGTCATAACTTCCTTTCAATAGCAGCTACTCTAATGGCTTCCTATAATATGTTTTAAGCACCGACTCTTGCGGGAAATCACAATTTCATGTGACTTAGATTCTTAAAAATGTATTTAGAAGCAATAACTCGGGTTTGGGTTTGAGCATCGACTTACTGTCATGTTTGGGTCTAATGTCGAATTGGGTTGCATGGTTATAGTTGTGGCTTGATTCAATGGTGCTGGTTGAGTGATTCGTGCAATGGTGTGGGCTTTTGGAGTCGTGTAAGAGTGAAGGCACCAATGTGGTGGGTTGCTATTACTGGTAGCTGTGGAATGGGTAAGAGAGAAAAGGTCGAGGTTGGTTTGAGTAAGTCATATGGGTTGCTGTACTTGTACGACGTTGGGTTTCATGTATGAATATGTTGCACAGGAGTGGTCAGTTGGTGTCACAATCATATGTGGCAGGTGCTTGCGATGTGAGTATTGTAGAGAGAGAGCGACTGGTAGTTTTTTAGAGAGAGAAATTAGAGTAATGTGCAATTTTGGGTTCTTCTTTATCGAATTCGATTATGTGCATGTGTCGAGCTTAGTTTTTTACCCTCCTGGTTCTCTTTATAAAATTAGGTTTTCCCTAAGCCAACCAGTATTAAACCATTACCCGTTTAATACTAGCCCTCGACTACGGTTTAAAGAAAACTATTTTTCAATTTAAAAAGATTTGGAGTCGCCATCCGACCAAAGTCGGGAAAAAGGGCTATGTTATAACCAACTGGGTGGATTGGTTATAACTTAGCTACCGGTTATCGATTTAAAAAAAAAAAAAAGTTATAAAACGGCTTTTTGAAAACCAGAGAAGCTGGATCTAGGGGTTAGGACTTTTAAACCCTTGCGGGTACCATTGATTTTCCAAAATTAACTTTAATCTTAAAAAATCACCTTTTTTATTTTATAAGATGAAACTCAATTTAACTATTATAATTGGACAAATGAAATAATCTAAACTAAAAAGGGAAAATTAGGTTTTCTTCATTTTTATCATTGTCCTATAGGTGCCTACGTACTCATTATTCTGGATCAGACATACGTAGTTTTTTTTTTTTTTTTTGTAAAGCTTTAATGGATTGGTTTTGTTTTAATTTGAAGACAATCGAGTTTACATTTTGTTCAGTTTTGATTTGTTGAAGGAAATTCCTAAAAAACGTACTAATCGATTTTTTAATTTTTGGAAACTTTAAAATGGTCCTAATTTGGAAAGAGGTATATTTATTTTCATTTATTTTTAGAAAATCAATTTTTCTAAATGACAAAAAGAAATAATAATCTTTTATTTACTTTTTTATTTATTTTATTTTATCTATTTCTTCTTTTGTTTTTATTTTTATTTTATCACTTGATCTATTTATCACTTATTACTTATTACTTATTATATCTTACTTATTTAAACTAATAAAATAAAACCAAATTGCTCTTTTTTTTTTCTTTTTTCTTTTCCCCCCTTTTTTTTCTCTTCTTTTGTTCTTTTTCTCTTTCCTTTCTATTATTATTATTTTCTATTACATTTAAATAAAACAAATAAACAAAATAAAACAACAAATAAAATATATAAAAAATAAAAAAAACTTCGAATGGATTCGGATGCACAGGTCAGACCTAAGCGAGTCGGATGGGTTAGGTCGGATTGGGTCAGGACGGCTTCATTGGATTTAGCTCAAACTTCTATAGCAATAGCGTCATAGAGGTGGATTTGATCGGCTGGAGCTCCAAAATGACTAAGAAATAGGATTTTTGTGATTTTCTAATTAGGTTTAGGGAGGATAGGTTTGATGCCTTAGCGTTTAGTGGTAGTTAAGAGGGTCGTCGAAGGTGGTGGTTAGGGTTGGAGGGAGTTGCTGGTCGTGAACGGTCAAATGGGGTAGGGTTTTTGGAGTGTGGGGAGTTCAACCGTAGGAGTAGTTTGGGCCAAGGGTGACTAAAGGTGGTGGTTCAAGGGGGGTAAGCTTCAGTGGTTAGGGTTTAAGGGTAGCAATTTGGTTGAGCAGCTAGGGGCTACGGCAGCAATCGAAGGAGGTTGCGTTCATGAGCTGATGGAGTGGGGGTCACAATCGTGGTGGTGGTCGAGCTTGGAGTTCGCTACAAAGAGAAACCCAAGAAGAAAGAGATTGGTAGAGGGAGGAAGTGATCGAAAATGGATAGAGAGAGTATGGGAGTTAATTCTGTTGGCTGTGTGTGTTTGTGTGTACTCCTTAAAGCTCCTTTTATACTTGAATTGTTCCCGGAAAACATGGAAAGCCCGGATCAGATTAATGAAGAATGCCCAAAAAAACAGCTTTTTTCCGATTTTTGGAGCTCAAATTAAATGCTCCTTTGACTATATTTAGACATGTTTTTTGTACCAATTCATAATAGGTTATGTCTATTCTGTAATTTCGCTATTGATTTGGTGAAATTGCAATGAGAAAGGGCCTAAAAATAGTGTTGAAGTAGGTGGTCCGAAGTGGAAAGTGCTGAAAATCTAAAGAAAGGTGAGGGAAATAGAGGGAAAGAGAGAAAAATAAAGGGAAAAGGAAAGAAAGGGAGGGAAAAGTGGGCTGATGTGGCGCTACATCAGCCGTGCCAGCCAACCCCGACATGCCACGTATCATTCGTGACACGTGGCAGCTAACATGGCATGCTATGTAGATGCTACGTGGCTCTACGTTAGTCGGGCCATCAAGTTTAGGGATGCCACGTATCAGGACACGTGACACAATCAGATCCCGACATGTAGCAATCCTTCATGTGATTGAAAACCAAAAAAATAAGAAAAAGGCCTCCCTACCTTTGCCAAGTTTCGAACCTAAGACCTCATGCTCAATGCTAGCGCTATGTCCATATATTTAACCGTCAGGCCATTGGCTTATGCCTTGTCCATATGTGCAAGGACTTAATCAGCCTAAGCTAGATTTAAATCTAAACTTAGATTTAAAAATCTAAACCTAAATTAAAATTAAAAATCTACTCCAACAAAATGTTATTTTCTAAAATCTTTTATTTTTTTCAATTTTGTGACTTTTCAAAATTTTTATGTACTTTTTCGAATTTTTCCATTTTTTTGTATTTTTTTTTAAATTTCCTATCTTTTGTGCTTTTTCCTATTTTCCTATTTTTCTAAGTTTTCCTAAAACTCCTATTTTTCTAAATTTCTTCATTTTTTTGGGTTTTCTTTAATTTTCCATTTTTTGAACTTTTCTAATTTAGGACCCTATAACCTAAATTGAAAAATAAAAGCCGGGG